>NCQV01093059.1:0-13237 GCA_002740545.1 Lophocereus schottii | reverse complement strand
ATTGTTTATAGTTGATCCATCCTTTGTCAAAATGTGGAGTTTTGTAGTGTTTGTTTTTCTCAGCTGCAATGGTGAGAAGTTTTGTAGTTACTCTAGAGTTTGTAACATAAGTGATTTTAACTAAATGAATGGAAAGTAAATAGTGTCTTCATCCTTTTCAGGAGAGATGATAAAAATACGAAGACAAATATATTCTTGTTGACTGAATTGCTTAATAGCATATTTAAAATTGGCTGAGAAACGTTGTAGCTCAATAAGACTGAGGTTTGGGTATAGATAATTTAAATATCCATACTTAAAGAGGTTAAAAATGATATCAGGGTTGGCTTTAGTGAAAGCAAGGATTCTGAGAAAAAGTGAATCTCTTGGATTGTAGTAGAGCTCAGGTAAACTAGAGATTTTCTAGTAAGCAAGCACAGTTGCTTCATAATAATTCTTATAAAAAGAGTTCGATAGATCAAGAGTTTGAATACCAGTATTTTGAATAACTGGTCTTGCAGCTAATAGCTTAGCTTTTAGTTGTTGCTTCTCTTTCTCTTCTTCAGAGAGGGGGTTTGAACCATTTCCCTGATTTGATCGAAATGAGAGCTCAGAGAGTTTAGAGTGAACTTTAGTAATATCTACCTTGGAAGAGTTCAAAGAGTTCAACTTAAGTTATTCAATAGTCTGGTGAAAATATGTTGTTAGTTCTCGAGCTTTTCCAAGATCAGCTCTGATATCTATAACAATTTCTTCAATCACTTCAATTTTTTCATTAACAGCTTTGTAGTATTCATTAACATTTATGAGAATATCTTCAAAGTTTTGGATTAGCTGGGTGCTGTCCACTTGTTCCATTAGTGTTTTGCCTTTGTCCAATGAACTCATGTTCTCTTGTCAAATAGTCTGCAATAAAATTATTTTTTCTTGCAATATGCTCATACACATCATTAAACTGAGATAAAAAGAGTTGTCATCGATGTAATTTTCTCATATGAGGTCCATTGTCTAAAGCTTATTTGACGAAAGTAGTAGCTGCTTGATTATTAGTTAAAACTTTAAATGGCTTTGGTAGCAAAAGGAGTCTCCATTTAGTAATTCCTCTAATAATCACTAAGAGTTCTTTTTCCATTGTATTATAATTTTCTTCATGTTCAGAAAAAGTTTCACTGTGATAACCACAAATTTTATTTAAATCAGTCTTTAAGACTGTTGCCCATGTTTTGTCAGATGCGTCTGTTTGAAGAATTAAATTATCTTCAAGTTCAAGGAGTCTAAGATTGGGAAGTTGTTGATATTCTTCTTTTAATTTCTTCTTTTAATTTCTTCACAATTTCTGTATGTTTTTCTGTCCAACCAAGAGTGTTGTTTTTTCTGAGTAGGCTTTGCAAGTCTTTTTTCTTCTTAACTAAGTCTGGTATATAAGAACTAGCATAGTTTAATAGTCCTAAGAAATCTTGAATTTGCTTCTTTGTTCTAAGTTGGTTTGGATATTCTATGATTTTTCTAGAGATATAAGGTTGTAAGCTAACTCCGTTTATGCCAACTTCGAATCCTAAGAATTCAATTTTCTCTTTTTCAATTACAGCTTTTTTCTCACTTAGGCAAATGCCTTCTTTAATAGCTGTTTCCAGGAATGTGTTGAGATGTACTCGATGCTCTTCAAGAGTGTTTGAACTTAATAAATATCATCTACATAGACAACAAGAAAACTGTTAAGGTGTTTAAAGGCATCGTCCATTCTTCGTTGAAAAATTCTTGTACATTTTTTAGTCCAAAGGGCATAACAATTCATTCATAAAATCCTTGAGGTGTACTAAAACCTGTATATTTAGTACTCATTTCTTCCGTCTTAATTTGCCAAAAGCCAGATTTGCAATCAAATTTTGAGAAGAATTTTCTGTTTTTTACAAGGTTAATTAATACTTCTTTGTTGGGTAAGAAATAGTTATCTGTTTTTATAAACTAATTTAGCTTTTTATAATTGATAATCATTCGGGCTTTGCCTCTTCGTCGTTCTGCTTCATGAACTACCATAAAGGCTGGGGGAGCATATGCTCCGTTAGATGGTCTAATAAGTCCTTTTTCAAATAGTTCTTTTATTTATATTAAAAATTCCTTGATATCATCTTCTAAGTATAGCATTGGTTTTTCTTTGATGTAAATTTCTTGTGTTAGTTCTATCTTAGCTCAAGAATGTTCAGGTTTCCAAAATTGTAATGGATTTTCAGAACAGATTCGTTTAAATTTTACTAAAAGGTCATCTTTCTTGATTATATGAACTATAAAAATAAGTTTTTGTGTTTGTATTTGAAGCGCAATTTGTTCATAACCATGTACACTACGCTTCGCGCGCACTCTGTAAGATTGTTTGAGAGTTGGGATTTTTAAAGTGTGACTGCATTTTGTAGTTAAATAGACAGTATAAGGAGTTTGTGTAAATCTAGCAAACTGCTTGAGGAAATCATTTCCTAATAAGATATCATAGCCAAAGTTATATTGTAATACGGTGGGTATGGTAAGGATTTTGTTACCCAAAATAATGGAAACATTGTGCTGAACCAAATCTAAATAGGTAAGAATAGGATGAACTCCTTTGATTCGAATTTTACGATCATTTGGGAGTTGACCCTATCTTGAAATTAAAAAGTCCTGAAAGAAAGTTACTTTGGATTCTGTGTCAATCAAAGTTGTAGTAGTAATGTCCAATTCTTTGACAATTGCATCTATATATGTAAGAATGGGTATTTTCAGTTGTTCCATAGTCGTTCAAGAATGATGGTAGTGTGTTGATTCAAAAGGGTTATCTGAGTAGGCCCAACCTCATAATTAATATATTGGTCAAGAAAATTCATTCCTAAGAGTATATGGTAAAATTCATTTTTAATTGAATGATCAATATAGCAATTAACTTCAAATAGAGTAAAATTAGGAGTTTTCATCATTATTCTAGAGACTTGATTTAAAGTTGCTTTCTGACCATTATAGGTAACAAAGTTATATTCTGATGCGGCTGATAGTTGATACTGCTATAGGTAAAGGTATACAATGGCTTTGTGATGCCCCTGTATCTATAAGAATTTTATTAGAATCCATGTTTGTCCATTAAAATAGTCCAATTTCACTTTGTAAGTGCTAGTAAGCTTAGGTGGTAATAATGGAGGTGTAAACCTGGGTATAGTTGCGATGCTATAACTTCGTGTTAAAACAGTTTGATTGGCTACTCTTCTTCCTTTTTCAGTATAAGAAAGTCTAGGTGCTTGATAGCTAGTTGATACTTCATTTTCTTCAACTAATTGAAAGTCTGTTAATGCAGGTATTTTGGCTTCTTGCATAGGATGAGAGATAATAGTACTGATGGTTGAAAAGATTGGATCGATAGTTATTTTTTCTGTTTGTTTTACATCTTTTATTGGAAAGTTAATACTGGAAAAAAAGTACAATCCTCTGTAATAAAAGGACAATGCATCATTTCCTGGTTGTAATCCAATATTTGTTAAGAGTTTAAATTGCAAATTTAAGGTGTCTTCTATATTTTTACTTTGCAGAGTAACAGAATAATTCAGATAACATTCAAAGATTATTGTTTTGTAAATTTGATTCCCTTCTAATGTCCCTAGATGGTTGTTCTATATATTTCGGAATCTTTAATCATGTAATGATAGAATAAGAGGAGAATTAATACCTTCTTTGAAGTAAGCATTTACAGCAATTGGTATTCCTTGTAAATGGACATACTTAATTAACTTTCTGTCTTTAGTGGAAATTTCTACTAAAAATTTACCAATTATCTCCTGAGTCATTAATCTTAACTGGATATTTTTCTGTAAATGTTGAATTTTAACGGGTTGTTCTGTAGTATAGAGCTTAAAGTATCTCATTAATTTTCGAGTTAGAAGATCATCTAATTTTTTCATAAAATTTCAAGGATCTTTGAGAGATAACTCAGTTGCTATAATTTTTTCATAAAGTTTTTGGTTGAAAGTAATTATTCTAGTATAATTTCCATGATTTTCTTGTTCTTGTTGTTGGATAATTTCTGTTTTTTCAGTATTCATCTTCTGTAGCTTTCTGTTTCCGATGTACTTGTTTCAGTTTCTGAGCTAATAGATTCATAGCAACTCGAAACTCCTTCATGTATATTAGTGGTTATTGGATAAAATTCATCTTAAATTTCTTCAAATTCTTCTGGATAGAGTTTTACTATATTTGCTTTTCTTTTGTTACAGTCAATAGATTTATGTCCTATTTCTCCACAATTCTAACATTGACAAGCAGCAGGTTTTTATTTTTTTTATAATATCTATTATGTGGGTTAAAGTTCTCTTGAGTTAAATTTTCATGTCGAAAATATTTACTATTTTTTTGTGGTTTATTTACTGATTTATCCGTTTTTGCTTTTTCTCTTTGTTCTTTTGTTTGAAAATTTCTTCTTTTTAGAGAATTTTTTCTTTGGAGATTTTCTAGAAGTAGTTTTCTTGGTATTTTGTTTTGGAGTTATTTTTCTTTTAGGTCTAAAATTTGGATAATTTTCACAGCCATATTGTCCTTATTCTTTTACATCTTCACAGCAAATAGTTACTTTTTTAATATATCTTCTTCTACTTTCTTGTAAACAAAGTTTCATCATCTCTTTATTTATTAGAGTCTGAACTGCAGCTACTGATCTAAAAATAGACGGATGTTTTGCATACACTTCAAACTTATCTGAAAAGTATTTATTCCATGGATGAGGAAATTTATTTAGTAAAAGTTGGATATAAGGCTCTTGATTTTCCGCAGAATCATAAAGCTCATAGTAGTATTTTTCAAATTCAGAAAAGAAACTCTTATAGTTACATAAGTTACAAATTCTTAAATTGGTAAGTTTGTATGGAGCTTCTTTTTTCCCTTCTAATCTGTTTAATTCTGGATTTTCAATAAATTCGTATCCTTGAAATTGTCTTAATAAATATTTTTCAAAGGTAAAAACTCCATGTTCGATGAAAGTTCCAAGATTTCTTTTTACATCCACTTCTATTAAATATCTTAGTGCTAGAGATATCCCACTATACCAATTTAGTACATTTCCTTGCAAAGAGTAGATTATTAAATTGTAGAAAGCATTAACATCTCTGTCTTCCACAGCATAAGTTGGTTCTTGCATTAAAGATAATATGAAAGAACTTCTCCAAGTATCTAAAGCTGCTATTTTATCAGTTACACACTCTATATTTAAAAAATATCACCATGCAGGTGCGGGTTCTAAAAGAAAAGGATTTTTTTATTTAAATTCTTCATTGATAATGGTCTTTTGTATTGGAGGTCTTTTCTTATTTTGAAAGTTGTATATTTATTTTTATGGATTGAAGTAGTTCTAAAAGGGTTAAAAGGTTCTCCAGTTTCATAATTGTTTGGATTGTTACTTCCTACATTTCCTGTGGGTGTTCCTACTTGCATGTTTACTTGTTTTACTAATTCACTTAATTGAAGATTTTCAAAGTTATTTAACAATTCTTCAATAGCTTTATTATATTCTCCCATTATTGGCTACTTTTTGCTTCTTCTTGTTTTTCATTGGCTTTTAGTAATCTTCGTTCTTCAATAGTTTTTTGAATAGCTTCTTCTTGTTCTTTTAAAATATTATTCTGATATCTTTCAATATATCTAACATCATCACTGTTGGGATTGACTTTATCGGGAATTTTAATTTATATAGGAGTATATTCTCTTTTTTGTTTGGGTTTTAACATTCCTTCAAAAGTTAAATTTATAAGTTGCATCTGCATTACGAGTTGTTTAATAGAGTTATTTATTTCTCTAATTTCTTCTTTTACAGCTCTAGGTTCGTTTTCTAGTTGTGGAAAGCTCATTGTTTATTAATCCTCATCATTAAACCAAAATTCTGTATCAAATTAATCTAAGTTGTTATCATTGTTGTTATATAAATTTTCACAAATTTCTAGATATGTTCTTCTTTCCTCTTCATAAATTAACAGGTCTAGTCTATCTTCATTTAACCAAGTTACTTCTTTAGCACTGTTATTTTTTCTTAATTGTTCAATTCTTTGTATATAAAATTTTTCTTTTTGTATTATTTCTTTTTTCGAAAAAGTTTTATACAAGTTAATCACAGATTCACAATTTCTTTGAGTCATTATTTTTAATTTGGGAATTTCAGGTTTCTCCATTCTGTTTAAAGATTTTTCTCAAGTAAATATATGTTTATTAGTCAGTTAATTATAATTATCATTTTTAATTCAAAAATTAAACAGTCGTTTCTGTTTTGACATAAATATTTAAACAGTTGTAACATATCCGTGTCTCCATAGATTCCTTCCTCAAGTTCTCATACAAATTCAATTTCATTTAAGCTTAAAATTTTATGAAAGAGATTGTTTTGTTGTTTAGCCCTGAAAGTTTTCCATAATTGCTATGAGACTATTAGCTCGGAAACTGAAACAAGTACATCAGAAACAGAAAGCTCTTCAGATACAACAGATGAATACTGAAGAAACAGAAATTATCCAACAACAAGAACAAGAAAATCATGAAAATTATACTAGAATAATTACTTTCGACCAAAAACTTTATGAAAAAATTATAACAACTGAGTTATCTCTCAAAAATCGTCGAAATTTATGAAAAAATTAGATGATCTTCTAACTCGAAAATTAATAAGATACTTTAAGCTCTATACTATAGAACAACTTATTAAAATTCAACATTTACAGGGAACTATCCGGTTAAGATTAATGACTCAAGAGATAATTGATAAATTTTTAGCAGAAATTCTCACTAAAGACAGGAAGTTAATTAAGTATGTCCATTTACAAGGAATACCAATTACTGTAAATGCTTGCTTCAAAGAAGGTATTAATTCACCTCTTACTCTATCATTACATGATCAAAATTCCAAAATATATAGAACAACCATCTAGGGACATAACAAGGGAATCTAATTTACAAAAAAATAATCTTTGAATGTTATCCGAATTATTCTGTTACTCAGCAAAGTAAAAATATAGAAGACACCTTAAATTTGCAATTTAAACTCTTAACAAATATTGGATTACAACCAGAAAATGATGCATTGTCCTTTTATTACAGAGGATTATACTTTTTTTTCAATACTAACTTTCCAATAAAAGATGTAAAACAAACAGAAAAAATAACTGTCGATCCAATCTTTTCAACTATCAGTACTATTATCTCTCCTCCTACGCAAGAAGCTAAAATATCTGCATTAACAGACTTTCAATTAGTTGAAGAAGATGAAGTATCAACTAGCTATCAAGCACCTAGACTTTCTTATACTGAAAAAGGAATAAGAGTAGCCCATCAACCTGTTTTAACACGAAGCTATAGCACCGCAACTATACCCAGGTTTACACCTCCATTATTAACACCTAAGCTTACTAACACTTATAAAGTGAAATTGAACTATTTTAATGGATAAATATGGATTTCTAATAAAATTCTTATAGATACAGGGGCATCACAAAGTCATTGTATACTTTTACCTATAGCAGTATCAACCGCATCATAATATAACTTTGTTACCTATAATGGTCAGAAAGCAACTTTAAATCAGGTCTCTAGAATAATAATGAAAACTCCTAATTCTACTCTATTAGAATTTAATTGCTATATTGATCATTCAATTAAAAATGAATTTTACCATATACTCTGAGGAGTGAATTTTTTTGACCAATATACTAATTATGAGATTGGGCCTACTCAGATAACCCTTTTGAATCAACACACTACTATCATTCTTGAACGACTATGAAGCAACTAAAGATACCCATTCTTACATGTATAGATGTAATTGTCAAATAATTGGACATTACTACTACAGCTTTGATTGATACAGGATTCGAAGTAACTTTCTTTCAGGACTTTTTAATTCCAAGATGGGATCAGCTCCCAAATGATAGTAAAATTCGAATCAAAGGAGTTCATCCTATTCCTACCTATATAGATCTGGTTCAGCACAATGTTTCCATTATTTTGGGTAACAAAATCCTTACCATACCCACCGTGTTATAGTATAACTCTGGTTATGATATCTTATTAGGAAATGATTTCCTCAAGCAGCTTGCTAGATTTATACAAACTCCTTATACTGTCTATTTAACTACAAAAGACGGTCACACTTAAAAAATCTCAACTCTCAAACAACCTTATAGAGTGCGCGCAAAGCGTAGTGGACATGGTTATGAAAAAATTGCGCTTCAAACACAAATACAAAAACCTATTTCTACAATTCATATAATCAAAAAAGATGACCTTTTAGCAAAATTTAAACGAATCTGTTCTGAAAATCCATTACAATTTTGAAAATCTGAACATCCTCGAGCTAAGATAGAACATCCTCAAGCTAAGATAGAACTAACACAAGAAATTTACATCAAAGAAAAACCAATGCTATACTCAGAAGATGATATCAAGGAATTTTCAATACAAATACAAGAACTACTTGAAAAAGGACTTATTAGACCATCCAACGGAGCATTCTCTTCCCCAATCTTTATGGTAGTTAATGAAGCAGAATGACGAAAGAGGCAAAGCCTGAATGGTTATCAATTATAAAAAAGCTAAATCAGTTTACAAAAACAGATAACTATTTCTTGCTCAACAAAGAAGTATTAATTAACCTTGTAAAAAACAGAAAATTCTCTCAAAATTCGATTACAAATCTGACTTTTGACAAATTAAGATGGAAGAAACGAATATTAAATATATAGATTTTAGTGCACCTCAAGGATTTTATGAATGAATTGTTATGCCCTTTGGCCTAAAAAATACACCAAGAATTTTTCAACGAAAAATGGACGATGTCTTTAAACACTTTAACAATTTTCTTATTGTCTATGTAAATGATATTTTAATAAGTTCAGAGACTCTGAAAAGCATTGAGTACATCTCAACACATTCCTGGAAACAACTATTTAAAGAAGGCATTTGCCTAAGTGAGAAAAAAGTTGTAATTGAAAAAGAGAAAATTGAATTCTTAGGATTCGAAGTTGGCACAAACGGAATAAGCTTACAACCTCGTATCTCTAGAAAAATCATGGAATATTAAGACCAACTTAGAATAAAGAAGCAAATTTAAGATTTCTTAGGACTATTAAACTATGCTAGTTCTTATATACCAGACTTAGCTAAGAAGAAAAAAAATTTGCAAAGCCTACTCAGAAAAAACAACACTCTTGATTGGACAGAAAAACATACAGAAATTGTGAAGAAATTAAAAGAAGAATGTCAATAACTTCCCAATCTTAGACTCCCTGAACCTGAAAATAATTTAATTCTTCAAACAGATGCATCTGATAAAACATAGGTAGGTTAAAGACTGATTTAAATGAAATTTGTAATTATCACAGTGAAACGTTTTCTAAACGTGAAGAAAATTATAATACAATGGAAAAAAACTCTTAGCAATTATTAAAGGAATTACTAAATGGAGACTCTTTTTGCTATCGAAGCCATTTAAAATTTTAACTGATAATCAAACAGCTACTACTTTCGTCAAACAAGTTTTAGACAATGGGGCTCACATGAGAAAATTACATCGATGGCAACTCTTTTTATCTCAGTTTAATGCTGTGTATGAGCATGCTGCAGGAAAAAATAACTTTATTGCAGACTATTTGACAAGAGAACATGAGTTCGCTGAACAAAGGCAAAGCGCCAATGGAACAAGTGGACAGCACCCAGCTAATCCAGAACTTTGAAGATATTCTCATAAATGTTAATGAATAGTACAGAGCTGTTAATGAAAAAATTAAGGTCATTGAAGAAATTATTGTAGATCTCAGAGCTGATCTTGGGAAAGCTTGAGAATTAACAACATATTTCCACCAGACTATTGAATACTGTACTTGCTTACCAGAAAATCTCTAGTTTACCTGAACTCTACTACAACCCAAAAGATTCACTTTTTTCTAGAATTCTTGCTTTCACTAACGCCAACCCTGATATCGTTTTTGACCTCTTTAACTATGGATATTTAAATTATCTATACCCAAGCCTCAGTCTTATTGAGTTGCAACATTTCTTTGCGAATTTAAATATGCTATTAAGCAATTAAGTCAACAAGAATATATTTGTCTTCGTATTTTTACCATCTCTCCTGAAAAAGATGAAGATATTATTTACCCTTCCATTTATTTAGTTGAAATCACCCACACTACCTTCATCATTATCATCACCTTCATCATCCATCACCCACACTACCCTCATCATTATCATCACATTTATCATCCTTCATCCACACTACCCTCATCATTATCATCACATTCATCACCCACAGTACCTTCATCATTATCATTACATTTACCACCATCATCACCTTCATCACTCCATAAAACCCCTACTCTCTCATCTTCTATAACAACCATCACCATCTTCTCCATCTCCACAACCATCACCATCTTCTCCCTCACATTTCACGACAACCATATTCTCAGTTTCAGTTTGGTGTTGTTCGAGTTTATTTATTTCCTTCAGGAACTTTTGTTTCGTTTTATTATTGTTATTAAAAAAAAAGATGTTTGTTTTAGTATTAGTATGCTAAGCTAATTTAATACTTTTGCTTAACCTAATATTATAGTTTACCATGTGAAGTTATTCTTTTGAGATAAGTTTTATGTGTTTAAATTTTCATATTATATTTATATGAATACTCTAAGTTGATTTGGAATAATTGTTTAATGTTAAATGTTGAATTATTTTTGTTTGGTCACCTAAATAATTTCAACATTTAAATAATGTTAAGTAGTAACAACTTTTGACTATTGATGTTAAAAGAATCAACTTAGATCTAAATTACATGAGTCTGCTGTTGAGGATTTCATAATTTTGGTTAAATGAAATTTTCCTAGAACTTAATGCTTTGAGTCATTAGTTTGTTATGCTGTAGAGTAATGATTTAAATGACTTAAAAGAATTCATCCTGAGACGTTCTATGGTGTATTAAACAGTAAGAAAAAATAGGGGTTATAGACGTTCTTAACCTACAGTTTAACTGTTCAATAAATATAATACGTGTATCGATGATTAAGTAACGGAACATGGTAAACTATATATATTAAGGGTAAGCAATTTTCTAATTGAGTGATATTTGTTGTCTTCTATTCAGCGTAAATTTTATTATTAATTTATAATTTTGGTGCTCAATAATTTAATTATATAGTTAGTTAGATATTTAAATATTACATCCAATTACAACCCCCCAAATTCGTTTTTTTTGTGATTGATCGAGTCATAGAGTTAAATATTAATAGTTTTTAGTTTTGTTTTTTTATGAGAATATTTACTTTGTAACTTAAATCTATTTTCTCGTGGGATCGACCCTACTTGCGCTATCTATAGTTCTTAATATTTAATTATAAGAGTATTTAGGTTATTTAATTTGTAGACACTGCGACAAGCCTCACAGCGAAGGAGTAAGACAAATTCAACTCTTGAAAGTATAATTTCTTTGATTCAATATTGTTTTAATAGGATTATCTGACATTAAATTTAAGGTTTCATTTGATAATCTACTATTCGAATACCGTTGTTAAAATTTGATAGATCTCTTTGTGTGAATCACATAGCTAATTCAACATATGGTTTTACCGCCTTTTCCATAAAAATCATTCGAATCACTATAAAATGGTATCATAGTCTAGATCTTGAACAAAATAATTACAACTATAGTAACACTCTTAAACAATGGATTTATTTAAAAATAGATTACAGTCTAATTCTAAGTTGGACAGATAATGTAACTATTTAGTAGGACAAAATTTTAATTTACCCGAACTAAAGCACTATACTCAACAAAGAGTATGGGACTATTTAAGATCTTTTGATTTAACTCCTAGAAGTACTAGACAAAACTCGTTAAACCACTATATGAATCGATTAAACTATCTATCAATCATACCCAACTGAGTTCATCCCATAACTATAAATTTATTACAAAATAATATTATCTTATTAGAAGTAACATTTGAATATACTATTTGTATGCAGCCTAATATGAACATCTATAATTCTCAAATAATACACGATGTCGATGAAGAAGAATAATTGAAACTAACACCATCAAGAAACTTTACAAAACGTGCCGACTCTTCCAATGATAGCGTAGTAATTGAGTCATAAAAAACCAAAAAATACATGTGACCGGGTGCCAATTTACTCACCCCTAGTTGGGTTATCCCACTCCAACAAATCCCACCAGGCCTTATCTACTGCTATTTCCTTGATGTTCATAGCATCTCTTGCTTCCAAGTGGACATTTTTGAGTTTAGGACAGTTGTAAAAGCTTACGTACGCTAAAGGAGGCCAACGACCTTTCCCTATGCCACACAGTTTTGGTAGATGATGAAGTTTTAACACTTTTAATCTTGGTAGGATGGCTTCTCTTGTGGTAGTAGACATCTCAGAAACTCCAAGTTGTTTTACAAGTTCCGAGCTTGTAGCATCATCCATGGCAACCTCTTGTTCAATCCTAACACCCAGCATGTAATGCCCCCAATTGCTAATATCTGATTACTCTAACTTAACCACTGATTTATTGTAAATTAGCAGCAGAAGACTTTTAATTTGATTGGAGGCATTACCGCCGTTCCATGATGGACTAAGGCTGCTTGATTTACTGAACTTTTGGAGACACAAATAAACATCTGCCCATTTATCTAGTTTATAACAAACGTGACAACTTGACGTTCCAATGCTAAACGTTATCAACCCCCGAAATTTCAGAAATATAACTATAAGCAATTCTCTATCTACCATCACTGTGAGCCTTTGAATAGTTAAAGCCTAATAAAAACTGCGACTTTTGTTCACTTCATGCTACCTTCTGTCTTGCCAAGAGGAAGAATTTTCATAGATCCCTCACCTAAAACAGAAAACATAAAAACATTCGAATGATGAGTCGAAACTCAGCACGTACATTCCTATGCAGTAAAATAAGCTTTGTAAGTAAGTAGTTGTGCGCCCGCATTTCAAAGTACTTTGTTTTGCAAACAGAAGAGAGAAAATATATAAGTAAAATTGATTTGCTGATTATTATCTGGAAGTAGACCTCTTGATCGACGTACGTCTTGAAGCGATTATACTTTAGGTGCTCACCCCCTAGGTCGATCGAGAAGCCTGAGTTAACACCGCGCGCAGGTATAATGATGGGCTGGCATAAGTCCTGATGATTTGTCATTGGTAGAGATGAGCAAAAAAAACCGAAACCGAAAACCGAACCGGAAAACCGAAAAAACCGAAC
>NCQV01092984.1:0-11360 GCA_002740545.1 Lophocereus schottii | reverse complement strand
TTTTTTTTTTCTTTTTCAAACTACAAAAATAGTAAAAATCAAAGCTAAGGAAGAAAAAAGCAAAAGAGCTTGGGTTACCTCCTGAGAAGTGCTATTTTAAGGTCAAGAGCTTGACCCTTCTTCTATACTTGTTCCCAATTAGTAAGTGCATGGACGTTAACTTTATCGATGGGTTGTCCCAGAAGATATAGTTGTAATCACTGTCCATTGACTGTGAACGCAACAGTGGATTCATTCCATATTTCAACTGCTCCATTGGGTTGAACCTTAGTAATCTTAAATGGTCCTGACCATCAGGACTTCAATTTGCCCGGAAACAATCTCTATCTGGAGTTAAATAATAGGACCATATCCTTTTTCGAACCTCTTCTTCATGATATGTTTATCATGCCACTTCTTAGTTCACTCTTTGTAAATACGTGAACTCTCATACGCTTCCAGCCTTAGCGCATCTAGCTCATTTAGTTGTAAAAATCTCCATTCTCTAGCCTCCTTAAGATCAAAATTGAGTGTCTTTATAGCCCAATATTCCTTATGTTCTATCCTTACTGGCAAGTGACAAGACTTTCCAAACAACAACTGGTATAAAGTGGTGCCTAGAGGAGTCTTATAAGTGGCACAGTACGCCCAAAGAGCATCATCAAGCTTGAAGGACCAATCTTTGCTAGTTTTTTTCCTAATATGCTCTTTAATTCTCTATTTGAGAGTTCCACCTACCCACTTGTTTGGAGGTGGTAAGGCGTAGCGATCTTATGAAATATCCCATATTTTTTTAAAAGTAACTCAAGTGGCTTCTTGCAAAAGTGTGTGCCATTGTCACTTAGAAGAGCCATTGGCGTGCCAAACCTTGTGAAAATATTTTTCTTGAGAAACTTAAGGATAACATTGGAATCATTTGTAGTGGAGCTAATGGCTTCCACCCACTTAAAAACATAGTCAGCTGCCACAAGGATGTAAAGGTTGTTATGGGAGGGAGGAAAAAGGACCCAAGAAGTCAATCCCCAATACATCAAATAAGTCTACCTCAAGTATGCCACTTTGAGGCATCTCATACCTCTTAGAAATGTTCTCTGTTCACTGACATCTATCACAAGTCATGACAAATCTCCTTGTGTCCTTAAAGACCGTGGGCCAATAGAAGCCTGCTTGGAGTACTTTTACAATCCTTTTATCTGGTCCATAATGGCCACCATAGGTTGAAGCATGACAATGGTGCAAGACACTACGGACCTCATCTTCAGGTAAGCACCTTCTATAAATCCCATCTCCACATATCTTGTAAACGAAAGGTTCTTCTCACATATAGTATTTGGCATAAGTAAAGAACTTATTTTTTTGCTGGTGGGGCAATCCTGGAGGTAACACTCTGTACACCTTGAAGTTCACCAGATCAGCATACCATGGGGTGGCTTGCTGGGATATAGCGAATAGCTGCTCATCGGGGAAAGAGTCATCAATGGGGAGCTCTTCACTCAGAGTGGCCCTTGGGCCTAAATGAGATAGATGATCGGTAACCATATTTACCAACCCGGCCTTATCTTTGATCTCCAAATCAAACTCTTGAAGAAGGAGGACCCATTGGATGAGTCAGGGTTTGGAGTCGGATTTTTTCATTAAATGTTTCAAAGCGGCATGATCCGTGAAAACGATGACCTTAGAATTGATCAAATAGGATCGAAATTTTTCCAAGGTAAAGACAATTGCTAAGAACTCCTTTTTAGTCGTGGCATAATTCACCTGAGCCCCATCGACAGTATGACTTGCATAGTATATGGCATATGGCTTATTATCCTTTCATTGGCCTAGAATAGCCCCCACTGCATAGTCACTTGCATCACACATCACTTCAAAAGCTAGCTCCCAATCTAGTGCTTGCATTATTGGGACGGTGATTAATGCCTCTTTTAACCTGTGAAAAGCACGCAAGCATTCTTCATTAAACTCACCAGGCACATCCTTGATAAGCAATTAGGTGAGAGGTTTTGCAATTTTGAAAAATCTTTAATGAACCGTCAGTAAAAACTGACGTGTCGAAGAAAACTCCTCACACCTTTTAAAGAAATCGGGGGTGGCAATTTCTCAATCACCTCCACCTTTGCTTTGTCAACTTTAATGCCTTTATTAAAGATAACATGACCAAGGACAACCCCCTCTTGCACCATAAAATGACAGTTCTCCCAATTCAAGACCAAATTCACATCTTCGCATCTTTGCAGAGCCTTAGATGAGTTATTCAAGCACTGGTCATAGGTTGGACCATATACAGAAAAATCATACATAAAGTCTTCCATTATGTCCTCAATAAGATCAGAAAAAATGGCCATCATATAACGTTAAAATGTGGCAGGGGCATCGCATAACCCAAACGACATTCTTCTGCAAGCATAAGTACCATTAGGACATGTAAAAGTAGTCTTTTCTTGGTCACTAGGATGGATATGGATTTGAAAGAATCCAGAATATCCATCTAAGTAGTAAAAATATGAGTTCTTAGCTAATCAAGCATTTAGTCAATGAAGGGAAGAGAAAAGTGATCTTTACGGGCGGCTTTATTCAGTTTCCGATAATCAATGCGCATACGCCAGCCTGTGACAGTCCTAGTAGGGATTAGCTCATTATTCTCATTTTTGACAATAGTGCTCCTTTCTTAGATACAACATGGACCGGGCTTACCCATGCACTACCAGAGATAGGGTAGATAATGTAGACCTTAAGCAACTTTAAAATCTCCTTTTTTACTACATTTTGCATGCTAGGGTTTAATCTTCTTTGGCGTTCAATTAAAGGCTTATGATAGTCTTCCATTAAGATTTGATGCATACACAAAGAAGGATGAATTCCTTTTAAGTCATCAAGGGTTTATCCTATGGCTTTACGATGCTTCCTGAGTACTCTAAGAAAAGAGTCGATTTGGGACGCATTCAAACTTGCATTCACAATCACTGGGTATGTAGATTTTAGTCCAAGAAATTCATACCTCAGGGATGAAGAGAGAGGTTTCAGTTCAACATCGGGAGCTTTTACATCATCAGACGGGGGCTTACTTTTATCTTGTAATGATTCCACCTTAGCAAGGGAAAATGGAATTGGTGGAGAGGCTTCCAGAAGTTGAGTACACTCAGCTACTTCGTGATTTTCATCCTTAGTAGTGCTATTATTCAACATCAAGTGCTCAAGTGGATCATTAGAATCAAGGTCAAACACGGCTTCCTGTATTAAACCATCAACCACATCAATCTTATTGCACTCATCAGAAATGGAAGGAAACTTAGTAGCTTTTAGTAATTTAAACTCTATATGATCATTTCCCACATCAAAAGATAATGTACCGTTTTTCACATCGATACGACACCCTGCGGTGGCTAGGAATGGTCTTCCAAGAATGATGGGGGTCCTCCTCCATTTCTAGAATTACAAAGTCTACTGGTACATATAAATCCTCTACTTTTATTGGAAAATCCTCTAAAATTCCCACTAGGTAGTTTACAGAACGGTCCGCTAATTGTAAGGAGATAGTAGTTGGTCTTATCTCTCCTAGTTCCAATTTTTCACACATAGAAAGGGGCATCAAGCTCTCGGTTAACCCTAAATCACATAAAGCATGGTCTATAGGCACATTCCCTATCAGGCAGGGAATTAAAAAACTACCAGGATCCTTCAGCTTAGTTGGAAGCTTGGTTTGGATCATCGCACTGCATTCTTTAGTCAAAGATACCGTTCATGTTCTTCAAGCTGTCTTTTATTGGATACAATTTCTTTCAAAAATTTAGCATATGAAGGCATTTGAGTTAGGGCTTCAGTAAACGAAATGTTTATGTGGAGTCTCTTAAGGACTTCTAAAAACCTCCCAAATTGCGAATCGAGTTTTGCTTTAGCCATCCTTTGAGGAAATGTTAAAGGTGGGGTGTACGGCTTTAGGGAAAAGATCTTAGAGTCCTTAGGAGCCTCATCAAGCTTATGCACGACATCATCAATCACTTCCTTAGAGGGTAAAGGCATCTCTTTCTTGACATTCTCAACATGCTCATTCTTATCATGCAAAGACTCATCGTTGGTAACATCCTTAGGTCCCTCTAGTTGTTTCCCTCCTCTCAAAATCATTACGCTGGATTGCTCCCTAGGGTTAAGCTCATGCTTACTAGGAAGTCTATCTAGGGGAGAAGATGAAAAGCTAGCTTTTTGCATAATCTGGGCTTCCAACATCCTATTATGAGTTGTAATCACATCAACCTTTGAGGCTAATTGCTTAATGTACTCATCTCGTTTTTATTGTGCCATAAGCATACTTTCCATCATTACTTTTAAATTAGACTTTTGGGGTACTTGAGAGGGGAAAGGAGGTCTTTGAAAATGGGGAGGTGGTCTAGCATTCGTTGGGGGCACATTCGAAGGTTTGAATTAGACCTATATGAGAAATTCGGGTGATTCTTCCAACCGGATTCTAGGTACTAGAATAAAGGTCATTGGCTGGTCTCAAGTTGAAGTTTTGAACATAGTTAACTTCAATAGAGTCTTGGGAAAAAGGGCTCCTAACTTGACAATTCAAAGTCACATGCTCAATAGAACCATAAATTTCACAAAGGAAAGAGGCACTAGAATTCACAGCATTAACATTCATTCGGTCTAATCTTTGAGTCATATCATCTACTTTAACAGAAAGCAAAGCGCATCAACTTAAAGCTTACCTCTAACCCGTTTGGGTTGGCTTCGTTCGGTGGACCATTAGAAATTGCTAAGTGCCATCTGCTCAAGTTATAGGGTTCATCCTTAGTTTTGTTCATCAAGGTTCCACCCGCCGTCGCATTAATAGTAGACCTTACAGATTGGGTCACACCATTATAAAAAGATTGGATAATCATCCAACGTTGAAGACCATGATGGGGGCATAAGTGCAACAAATCTTTAAACTGCTCCCAAGCTTCGTATAGCGTCTCTTCATCCTTTTGCGTAAAGTTGGTGATTTGATTCCTTAAGCTGGTCGTTTTGCTCGGAGGGAAAAACTTGGCAAGGAAGGCTCTTTGTTAACTTATCCCAAGTGGTAATACATCCTGATGACAAAGAGTGTAACCACACCCTTGCTTTATCTCTCAATGGAAAGGGAAATAAGCACAATCGGATGGCATCAGTAGAGACTCCATTAAGTTTCAACGTGTCGCACACCTCTAAAAAGACCGAAAGGTGTAGAATCAGGTCTTCCAAAGGAGTTCCTCAAAACTTGGATTATTGCACCATCGAGACGAGTGCCGGTTTGAGCTTGAAATTATTGGCATCAACAGTAGGGCGAGCGATGCGTGATGCGATCCCTTGGACTCCAGGGGTAACGAAGTCTCGAAGTGTCCATCTTTGGTCAACTTCTCCTCCCGCCATGTTTGTTGAATTCCTTCGTACCTAGCGTCTTTGTTCTTCAATGCTTTACTTCTTCCTCCTTAGGCGGAAATTCCTTTCAATCTCGGGATTAGGTTCGTACAAGATTGGACTTCGCATAAACGTGAAAATTTTCTGCAAGCACTACCACCAACACTATCAGCGCAATCAAACAAGAAAATAAAAAGAAAAAAAAAGTAAAAGGCAATAAAATACTTAGTCACTTTCGTAAGACTACCTCAATAGTTAACAGATTGAGTCCTCGGTGACGGCGCCAAAAATTTGATCACTGCTGCAAGCGCACGGATAGTCGTAGTATAGATCAAAAGATCCCTCCTCAGGGATCAATGTAATCTATCGAGTTTTGTCTATCAAAATATGTAAACGAAAATTCTAGCTCAAGAGGGTTTGATTTAACAACGTCTAATTCACTAACTTTAAATTAATTAAGGAAAAATGCCTAGGAATTCATGTTGTTATGAAAGTCGATTGGATCACAATGATAAGCATGTGCTTTTCTCTAATCGGTTAATCTTAAGGAATTGCAATCTCTCCAAAAATTTAGTCAATTCTTTCGAAATCGACCAAATTTGCCTAAACTAAACCAAAGTCATTCTCTCAAACTAATTCGTCTTAATCCAAGTTAAATATCTTCGATTAGTCTCTAGTCTTCCTAGCATGCAAATCTCTCTTTCGAGACGACGTTACGTCAGGTTTTATTAAGCAATCTAACAATCAAATGTCATCTTTCAGTTTTTTGCTCAATTGTTTCAAGTGTGAAAGCAAACTTTGGCCAAAAATCCACTCACAATATGATAATCGCTTGATAGAACGAAATCAGAGCAATCATGAAATAAGCATAATTCTATAAATTAAAACATTATCTAACTACACTTTCATAAACTACTAAATCCCTAGACCTGGGCCCTTTAAAATCGAACTACATTTAAGGCCTATTTACACAACTGCTTCCGCATTAAAGACCTGGGCTCTTTGAAATATTTTCTCGAGATAGAAGTCACTCGCAGTTCACAAGGTTTATTTCTTTCTCAAAGAAAATATGCTTTAGAGATTATCGAAGAATATGGCTTATTGGGGGCAAAGCCTGTTGACTTCCGTATGGAGACCAATCATAAGCTCGTTCTCGCTACTAGAGAGGTCCTATCTAATCCCACTCAATATAGACGACTGGTGGGTCCCCTCACATATTTGACACTCACACGACTTGAGATCAGCTATTTGGTACACATTTTGTCTTAATTTATGTAAAAACCTAAGGAGGAGCATATGGCGGCTGCACGATGAGTATTACGCTATTTGAAAGGTAAACTAGGACAACGTCTGCTTATAAAGAGTGTCTCAGATCTATGAGTTCTAGCATATTGTGATTATGATTGGGGAGCACGTCCCTTACCAGACACTCCCTCACCTACTATTTTGTGACACTGGGTGGCTCTTTTGTGTCTTGGAAGACTAGGAAGTAGACTACTGTTTCTAGATTCTCTGCCGAAGCTGAATATCGAGCTATAGCGGCAACCACCAGTGAACTCATCTGGATTCGATCTTTCCTTGCTTCTTTAAGAGTATTTGTGAAGTTACCTATGCATCTTTCCTACGACAACCAGGCTGCCCTTCCCAATGCGAAGAATCCTATGTTTCATGAACGAACCAAACACATAAAACGACTGCCATTTTCTCTGAGAACGCCTTTTGTTTGGCGAACTAGTCACCAATTATCTACTTTCCAAGTTTCAACTTGCCGATATATTCACCAAGGCGTTAGGCAAGTAACAATTTCTCTTCTTACAGTCCAAGTTGGGCATTGCTAATCCTCATACTCCAACTTGAGGGGGGTGTTAGGAATAAGAAAATATGTATAATAATTATATATCTTATAATCCTTATAATTGATTGACTCTCTAAGAAAGGGTTAGGTGGGTAGGTTGAAGTAGTTTACAGCAAGTAGAGTTCTATTGCTTATTTTCCTTACCGTGTATATAATCGCTTGATAGAAGATGAATGAACACGGAACAATTTCTCTCCTTCCATTGCTTGTGCTGTGACAGAAGCATGTATTATCAATCTCAAACAAAAATATGGGAATGGGACGGGTATGTTCTAAATCTTAATCAATAAACATTTCTGTAAGGTTGATAATGCAATTCATCAAAAAGTAGACAAATTAACATGCAAGATCACTAAGTCGGATAACACTACTTAAAAGCAGTTACACAAGACAGATAAAGATTTACCTTTATTTGGCACACTTATGTCGGGAAGTGCAATAATTCCAACATAAGATAAATGGGAGATGGCCTTTCCATAGAAAAGGAAAGGGGATAAGAGAAAACATTGGAGTAAAACCTATTGTGATTAATAAAAAATAGTAGAACAATAGAGCTCTTGACATGAATATTAAACAAACAATTTTGAATTCGTGAGTAGGAATATAATTTAGTGAAGAAAAAGCAGACACAAGGATCACAAAAAGGACCACTAGACAAGTGATTCATTCCATGCAGACCTTGAAAGTTAGGGAAGAGAAAATTCTGGACAATTGGAGGATGAAACTTTGGAAACTAGCAATAAAATAACTAACTAGAACACCCTTATTTTTCTAATATCTTTTTATATTACTAATATTAACTTGTGTGGCAGTGAAAAACCTAAGTGGGGGAGTTACCATCGTATTTCCTTGTTAGAAATACCAGGCGTGGTATCAACCAAACTTTAATGCAAGGTCTAAATCTCAAATTATTGCATAAGTTCAAGTCTTGATGACAAATATAAAAATGTTTAAGTATGTATACATTCTCAATAAGAGCATACAATATTCCAAGTTCCATTTATTCATTTTCAGGTTCACAAGGGCGAGCGACCCCACTGGGTCTCATGGCCTGTGCTTGAGTTTAACGAAGCCGCTTAACCATTCTTCGCCTATTGTCAACTTGGACGGTTCCCACTTAACCATATCCTAGCCTACCGTCAATTTAGACGATTACCGCTAACCTGGCCCACGTCCATCCACAAGGAGGCACGTGGCCGCTTACATGCATGCACTTTTTCCCGGGGAAGGCTAATGGCCTTCAACAACACAAGAGTATAACTCCTCAGCCTCACCCATTTATCTAGTTACTTACACATTTATAGTTAACATTGATCTTTAACCTACATATAGTCCAACCCGACCCATTCTGGTCCCAAATATTTCCTTATTATTTTCACAACCAAATAAGCCCAATCAATGCATGCATTCACAGACTTAACAAAATGTTTCAACAAAAATCATAGGAAAAATCTCAGCACATATTCACCCGAGAAAAACCCCTCTGAACATCCATAAAAAATACATTCAAAACAACCTTCAACCATACTCACAGGTCATATTTTTCAAGGGACATTCGGGGGAGGGTTAGGGCATGATTGTCACCTGCTAAAATATGCGACCTAAGCTTGAGCTCGAAATGCTAGATTGCTCTAAACAATGACACACAACCGTGTTCTGTTAGTACTAATACTTAGCCCGACTTTCTATAACCCTATTACACCCAAAATAATTTTCTAAGCTTCTACTTACCCCCAACAACCAAGTCTAACCATCAAACAAATTTTTAGGAAGACATAAATATTAAAAACGCCACACACACTGACAGAGCTCACTGCGCAGTTTACTTCTATATTAACTTCCACTCCTGAAGTCAAAATTTTATGATTAAAATCAATTTGGAAAGGCCAAGTCATGAACTACAACTTTCCTTTTACCGCCATTGATAGAATCCAAGCCTAACTGGTTGGAATTTCCCTATTTTCCTAAACTATTCCAATTACTGATAGTTTCGCACAGTTCTGGTAATTCAGTCATAACTTTCTCAGTTCAACCATGACTTAAAAAATTCAAAATTTTCCATTCATAGAACACAAAAATCTATCTTCCATAAGTTTTCATAATTTGTGGAGTGACCACTGCCGCAGGTGCATGGGTAGGCGTGGTATATATAAAAACATCGCTCATCAGGGACCAATGTAATCTATCGAGTTTTGTCTATTAAAATATGCAAAGTAAAATTCTAATTCAAGAGGGTTCAATTTAACAACTTCTAATTCACTAATTTTAAATCAATTAAGAAAAATGCCTAGGAATTCATGTTGTTATGAAAGTTGATTTGATCAAAATGATAAACACGTGCTTTTCTCTAATCGGTTAATCTCGAAAAATTGCAATCTCTCTAACAATTTAGTCTATTCTTTTGAAATCGACCAAATTTGTCTAAACTAAACAAAAGTCGTTCTTTCAAACTAATTTGTCTTAATCCAAGTTAAATATCTTTGATTGCTTTCGAGTCCTCCTAACATCCAAATCTTTCTTTCGAGACAACGTTATATCAGGTTTTATCAAGTAGTATAACAATCAAATATCACCTTTCAGTTTTTCACTAAATTTTTTCAAGTGTGCAAGCAAACTTTGGCTAAACATCCACTCACAACATGATAATCACCTGATATAACGAAATCAAACCAATCATGAAATAAGCACAATTCTATAGATTAAAACATGATCAAACTACACTTTCATAAACTACTAAATCCCTAGACAAAATAAAATTACTCATACATGATAAAAGACTAAACAACTAACTAATGTTTTGGTGAAATCTGAGAGGAAGAGTTTGACTGAGATAGCCTTCCAACCAAGGGCTTCAAACCGCCTCAAAATCAAGCACACACTCTCAAGACTTCTCACTAAAATGATAATCAAACTAAGAATCTAAACTAAAAAGAACAAAATTTGAGAAAGAAGATGAACTATGGTATCCTTGCTTCTTCCCCATTGTTGCTGAACGATGCCTTTTATAGAAAAATTTTGATATTTTCAGCCACATAGTCAAAGAAAAACGAAGAGGCGACAGTTTCAACCCTTACCATGGTCCGTGGCAAGTACCACGATCCGACCGTGGTTTTGGCTGGAATCGATTTCCTGCTCTTTTCTTGCTCTACGGTCGTAGCAGCACATGGGTGTTTGTAGGAGAGGTCCAAATACATCCAATAAGGGTCAAATGCTGGGTAAAAAGTCCTAAAATCCTGCAAAACACATCAAACAATCACACTCAAGCATAAATCGAGAACAGGAGTATAGATTATGACTTCAAGCACATAATTCTCCTAAACATTTCGCAAAATAACCCTAAAATGATGTATACATTAGGCATTTATCATGGAGAACTCGATCATTCCCAGTAAATTCATCAAGTCAGCCCTAAATCTGGATGAATAGAACAGTGTTATACTACATTCTTTAGGCTTATTTTCAATTAATCTCAATTGGAATTCCTTCCCAAACATCCGCATGTCGCCCTCATCCAAAATCCCACTATCCTTAATCGTCAAATAATCCAAACCACAGCAGAGGAGTGAGTCTTTACCTTGAAATGATTTGCAAACAAAGGAAAACCTTAAGTTGTACTGCTCTACCAACTAGCTCCGAATTTCCTAGGATACTGAGTAAAGAAATTAACTTCCAAGATCATTAGAAAAATTAAATTAATCAATAATCTATTCGCTAGAACCATAAGAACTTTACACTTACTGAATCCAAAGCGAAAGAGTGGGAGAGAAAAGACGACAGCAGCGCGGCAGCTAGGGAAAGGAGAAGAGAGATAGAGAGACGGTGAGGGAGAAAGAAAGTGTGTGTGAGAGAGGGAGTGGGCAGTGAGAGTGAGAGAAATTCGAGTGAGGGAGAGAGCAGGGGGCGTGTAAGAGTGACGAGGAAGAGAGAGAGGAATTTTTAAAAAAACTACAGTTTCTTCCCCCCTACCCCCTTACTTCCCACGGCTCCTTGATTTTTTTCCCCTTTTCCTCCTTTTTTGGCTTTTAAAACCCCTTGGATCGTTCTACTAACCCTTGACTATTCAGCCAAAATTCGAAAAAAATAAATACTATGAGCTCAACCATACTAGGTCAACCGATATCGTAACAATTAAAATTAACCAAATAAATAT
>NCQV01092974.1:4748-20660 GCA_002740545.1 Lophocereus schottii | reverse complement strand
GGGAGGGGTTGATCCAGATAGTGCTTTGATTTCACCCAGCACATGGATGAAATAACATTAAAAACACAGGATGGATGGCCAACATAGATTAAAAGGCTTCTCTAACAAATTATAGTTCGAAAAGGTAACGTAACAATACCATAGAGATTTCACCCTTCTGCATTGTAGGTAATCCTTCTAGCAATCCCAATACCATCTTGCTTTTGCCCAAGATATTTCTTACAGGAATTCCCTTGCCTGACAAAGGCAAACTTATTAATAATGGCTGCGAGGCATACATATAGTTTAGAAAGAAGAGTATAACCTATACATAGCCAATGCCCCAACTTTATAAACAGAAACACAATGTGCAAACAAAGTGCCATGCAACTTTCTCTGGGAAGAAATGACTACATTCATAACAAAACGGAGATTTCAACCCATATAAGATGCACAATAGAACCATACGAAACATGCAAATATGACCCCCCGCCCCACCCAAAAAGAAGATAAATCATTTTTTGAATGATCCAGACTAGAATTGCACTTCAATAGAATGAAGGAAGAGCAATCAAGAAAGAAAGGAAATGCAAAGGTCAATCCTGGCGGCATCAACTCTGTTGAGCTTTGTCCAAAATCAGACATCCCCGTTTCTTAATTTAAAAAACCAAATACCACATTCAAAAAGAGAAACCAGCTGGTCTCTATCTCATGAACCATAAGCAAGTATCCAAAGAGCAACCTCAATAGTAAAGGGGAAAAAGTAAAAGGAACAACAGAAACTTGGCCAGCTGTGGCAGCATAAACAGGTAAACCAGAAGGCTGTTTCTTCCACTTGCCATTTCTTTTCTTTCAAGAACTATTCAGTAATTTGGCCTAATAATCCTAGTTTATCTAGATATGTGATTAAAGGCATATACTGGAAAGGAAAGCCATGGACACCCACAAACATGAACAAAGGAAGAAAGATTCCATACTTATTCGTATTTAAGCCAAAGTTAAGACACCGAGATTGACATGACCATTAAGCAAGGGGGAAGGATCACATGTGTAAGCCGAACAGCACTACCTAACGCAACAACGCAGCTGCCCATGGAAATCTGAGGAGGTCCTCAATAAAGGTAAAGGCTTAGTGAACAAGACACGAATGATATCCCAACAAATCAACCAAGCACAGATGGGCATTGAGAAGGACCAGTCCAAAATCAAAGGTGTTTATCATGGAGATGGCTTGATATATATCAAGACCCCCTGGGCCTTGCACCAAGATATAAAGATGGTCTAATCTACCCAAGAGCTGCTTGACACCAATTTTCAGCACTTAGGCCCAATTTATCATGATATTTCACCAAGCAAATTGGCTCAAAAATTGATGACCTATGACTCGTTGGAAAGGTGCTTGAGTCTACCACTGTGATATGTAAATATTTCCAGTAGATGTTTGCATTTCAATTGCCTAAAGTGGCAAAATCCTCATATGCACCACATCAGATTTTATCGGTAAATTTGCTGAATTTGGGTAAAGTTTGCTTTCTACCTAATGATGTCTAATTGATGCAGGTCCAAGTTTTCTTCACTCTCCAAGATGTCTACTTTAGCCACATATGCTAAAAACCAGCATTGGATTCCATTTGAGAAAGAAACAGTCAAAATTAAGACGAGTGTGCATAAAATCTAATTTTGGAGCAATTTGGGTTTTGGCTCTATTTGACGAAAATGCAAGTGTAATCCTTGGCATTTCCCATTATGGAATGAATCTACAACATCGAGGAAGAGGTTCTAAGTGGTGGCACCCTCATTGGTGGAGTATAACTCTCTATAAGCATCCTAAAAATGGGGAAAAATCTTGAAAATTATAGCTCATAGCATTTGTCATTATTTTTTGAATTTTTTATTTATTTCTTAGGATATTTTGTAGCACTCTCATTGGTCTACTTGTCCCACTAACGTATCATCTTATTTCCTTCATTTGGGTATTTATAGACACATTCCCCTAAATATAAAGATAGATTTGATGAATGAACGAATAAATTGAAGGCCTAGAAATCATTTCCTCTCGCAAAAATTCTCTTAATTTATATCTCTAGTTTAAAGTAGTAATTTAGACTCTTTCTTTTAAGAATCCTCTTTGGTGGCTCTAAGCCTTTAGGAGAGAGCTTGGGTGAAAAGTGTTTATTATCCTTTTAAGACCTCATTTTTGGGCTCTAATCCCACAATCACCTTGATGGCTTGAGATTGAATCCAAAGAGGAACATTCATTGTTTTAGGGTTCTCTTTAGTAATTGAAGACCTTAGGAGTTGATGATTGATACTCATCAAGTTTCTACACGGTCATATCTTGCTCAGCAATACACATTGAACGACGATTGTATTTTATCCTCATGATCCACACATAAGTTTCAGTCTACTCTTGCTAATCAAGCATTCATATCTTCTCTCTTCAAAGAGCTCTTAACTTTTGCTTCAGTAAACTCACAACAAACTCTATCTTAGGATGAATTCACTCCATTAACTACTAACTAAATCACGTAATTTTCTTAAGATAGAAATTAGTTCTAAAGGACTGCAATAAGAATCAAAAAAACATGGTTCTGGGCATTCACTATTGAGGGATCCATGTTCCTGAAACGATAGAAGAGAACAGCCTTTGGGCACCCAACAAGTTAACACTTGATCCTAGTCCAAGTTAGTGGACAGAAGGCGAATAGAAACAAGGAATCACTCCCATGCATCCTAACCTGCTATGATGCCTATTCATGTAATTGCCTTCCTCCAATGTAGATAATCTCCTTCTACCTTTTATACGACTGGACATGATGATGCCAACTAAGCCTGAGCTGACTAATTTACGACTCTGGGGGTACCCTATACTCTACAAAAATAACTTTTAAGGGACATTTTTAGAATGTATTCCCAAGTACATACTATTTTAGGTAAAATATTTACAGGGGTTAATATTCTAAATTCTAAGAATCAATGATTCTTAGAGGTTTTTTTTTTTTCCAAATCCAACCCACAACTTTCTGAAATTTCTATTTTTGACCCAGATGGAGGTCAAAGTGCAAGCACTCAAATTTTTGAGTTTTTTTTTAGAAAATTAAGCTTATATTAATGTTTGGACTCCTTATAATGATGTTACTGGTATTAGTTATCACAATCTATCACTTATATTACAAATATTATATTGTCTGTGATTAAAAGTCCACCATACTTAGCAAAAATAATTAAAACTTAATTAGCTCATTTCCTACCTCAGACTATAGTTACTAATCAAGTTTTTATATTTTTAAGGATAGTGATACTTTAATCAAGAAATCATAATATTTTTTTTTTTTTGGTTAAGTAATCAAGAAGTATATTAAAAGGACACCAAGGGGATGTCACCCTTTTACAAAAAGGGTAAAATACAGAAACATCAAGCCCTTAAAGAAATCATAATATTTACGACGTAAGGTTCGATTGAATAACATTCCCTACTAGGAAACTTCTTTTATTGAAAACTTGAAATTGGAAATATTACAATGGAAAGATTGAAAATGGACTTAAGCTACTAAGATCATCAAAGATGCTTGCTAATAGAAAAATGAAGAATCTTGACTTCTCTTTACTCAAGTATGCTCAAATGACCGTGTACTTTCGCATCATTCAATCTGTCCTTTTATAAAGGAGATGGACTATATAGGATGCATTATTTTCTACAGTGCACACTAATATTTTCACATGACTACAACTACCCTCACACGACCACAGTAGAATGCATTACTTTAGTAACTTGACACTTGACAAAATAACACAATACTAGTGCAAAAACTTTTCAGAGTACTTAATGCTTGTCAGGACTAGCCGTCTATATTGAAATTTTGTATGTCTTCATCTCCAATAATGTTTTTCCACTTCATCATTATCCAGATAATCATCAAAATCTTCATCAAGTTTAAGATGCTATAAATCCCATTTTTCAAATAATTCATGAAGATATTTTTTTTCCTTTTTCTAATAAGAATTTTTCAACTCCAACATTAAAGAGATAATCAAAGACATCTTCTGAAGTAACTCATTCTATCTTCATATATTTGCTGAACTCATTATGATAAACGGAAGTAGTATTTCTGCAATGCATTAGCATTTCCCCTTATTCAATCAAAGTCCACATTTGATGATAAATGTTCTAAAAACTAATAGCTCTTGCTAACGCAGGATCACTAACTACTTCTTGTCGTTTTGAAAACTATTCTTGTCATTGATCATTAAGATCATCTAAATCAACTAATTGAATAAGAAATCAGCTAGTTTGATATTTCCATTTTCATACTCAATTACTACGCAATGTACCTTGACTTACAGACTTCTATTGTATAGAATTTTGTTAAACCATCAAGAGATGTCAGAATCCAATAGGTCCTTTTAAACATACACCGTTGAAATTTAGTTAGCCATGAGAAGGATGGAGACTTCGGATTTGGAATTTTCCTGAGATAAGCTGCCATTTCATATTCTCATGTTTTCGTGATGGGGTCATCACAAGAAATTAAATTTGCTAGTAATCTAATACCACCAACTCCATATCTATTAGGGAAGAAAATTATAGCACTTAATAACTCTCAAATATCGTACGAATAATTATGATAATAATTGATACAGACTACATCCCAGTTGTTGAACCATTTTTCTTGAACATAGAAACTTATTTTTTCTTGAACATCATAAGGACACATTAAGTAATTCATTTATTCAAAAATATCTATAAGGACTCTACTAGCAGGAGAAACTCATTCTAACAAGAATGGCATTTCATTTTGAATTTCCTCCTTTTCGGCAGCATTTCTACTATGATAATCACTATTGGCGAGTTCTGAGTTAAATTATCTGCTAGAGAATTCTTCGATCCTTGTATATGTTCAATAGAGAAAGAAAACTAATTAAATCATAATTACTAACACAGGAGTCGCCCTTACGCTTGCATATTTGATAAATTCGTTTTCACAAAATCAAGTATCTCTTTGCAATCAGTTCAAATAACAAAACGCTATGGTGTTAAAAAGATTAACAACTTTTCAATTCACCTTAGGACTACTAGGATTTTTTTTTTTCCCCCATCATGGGATAATTACATTCTGCTTTATTAAAACTTTCACTGCAATATTTGAAAAGCTTTTCTCCTACTTTGATTTTGAGTACTGCACTCCAGTGCACATTGCTGACATCTGTCTTAAAAATTAAATCATTTTTTTCATTAGGAAAATTAAGAACAGGAAGATTTTTACACACCTTTTTGAAGTTCTCGACATCTTTGAATAACTAGTGGTCCATGTCCAACTTACTTCTTTCTTAAGTTTCTACTGCAATGATTTTCTCAATTTAGCTAGATCTTTAATGAAATCTGAAATATAGGTGAAACATCCAAAAAACCTTTCTATTTACTTCCTATCTTCAATTTTTTCAAGAAAATTTTTTATTTATTCTAAAATATGCTTTTATGGGATTATTTGTCCAACTTTTATTTCTAGACCTAAAAATTTAATTTCTTGTTCAGCAAAAATATACTAGTTCTTACCAACAAAAATACCATGATCAATATATCGTTGGTAACAACTAGAACATCATCTTTGTCATAGACAAGAATATCGTTGATAAACTAGACAATAGTGATTAAAATCTTTGAAGATATTCTTTATTCTTTTTTAGGAATATTTGAGACAGATGACATTGTTATCCACTCATAATGTGCTTGAGGGGCACTAAAAGTAGTTAAATGAATGTTTTTTTCATCCATTTTTATCTACGAGTATCCGCTTTTGCAACTTTTAAAGAATTAGGAGGTTCCTTGAATTCTATTGAAAAGGATTGTTTTGCTAGGAATATAATAACCATTAAAAATAGTATTATCATTAAGAATGTTGGATAGGGAGCCAAAATGACTGACTTACCTCTCCCGACATTCGGTGCTACTAGTGAAGAAGATAAGTGTTGGTTGATCGTCGTTTGCTTAATATGCCACTATTAACTACAAGTTTCGTGTAACTGCTACTTACTGTATTGCATGCAGATTATTGGGTTCTATGACAAGATTTTTTTTCTATTTGGTGTTCTTGTTAGTTAGATTCAAGGAATTCCAGATATGTCTATTTTTAGTTCAGGACTTAAACAATGTATCATGATTGATTTGTGAGCTCCTTTGAACACATGTAAGTCTAATGCTTGAGTTCATGCATTAGGTGTTATCTAATTGTCCCTCTGAATGGCCATATGAGTCAACCATCTGAATAGTTACTCATTTTCAATTAGGTGGAATTGAATGTCTTAGGATGTAACCTCGTATGCTTCGGGCAAGTGACTCATTGAGTTGTATATAAATATTTTGAAGTTTTATTTAAGATTAACAGTTTGCCTACTCCGGGCATGTAGCCATAGAGTTGTGATCTCCGATGTATTGCTGTCTTGCTTGTTTAGATTTGTTCTTTGTATTTTTATTATTAAGGCTATAAGCCTAGGATCAATGGTCAATTTTAGGCTAAACCATGCCTGTTCCGTCTCTTAATTTAAGAAATTAACTAAAACCTCTAACCCTAGGAGTAGGTGTGTCACAATTTGAGGGTGCTACTCCATAGGACAATATATTCCACATAGGGTTGAACCGTCACTACAATGTCATGCAATGCACTTCAACATACTTTGGTGCAGTCAAACTCTCTATATGATGAATCATTTACTCCCAGCCAGCAATAATCCATCATAATGTCCAAGTCACACACCACAAGAGTTACGCAGTAGATTGAGCTTTATGATTTGTGGGCTTGTACTCCCCTTGCCTACATATTACCTGGACTCTTTCCAGCCAAAATTGTTCACCCACATACACTCTCATAACTACTTGTACTTGAACAAATTCATCTGACCCTTGCAAGCAAGTCCACGTAATGAAGGCTTCCGCAGAAAAGTATTATTTACCAAACAGATAAGAAAAATGCTTTCTAGGATCTGGATAACAGCCGAGTCTATATAGACCCAAGGCCAATAAGAGAGAGGGAGACAACGTAGTCTAGGTCTATGGACTTTGGACTACGCCATAATCTGTATCTAGATGGCACATGCCTCTTATTATTTTGGCAGGGGGCAATTGACAGCAGACATACGTTTGCACACTATTCCAAACTAATGGAAGTAGCTCACTCAATGAAAAGAAAACAAAACGGGGACATCAGCGATTAACAAACCTCCAAATTCTTTCTTGGTGGACTGAACAACAACTCCCTCGAGTGTCCGTACGGTGCAATGGTAGATTACCTACAAAACATGAAAACATGGTACAAAATTTATCAAAACAAATAATCCTAATTCATGGGAAGAGATGAACAAGATGAATTAGATTAAACCTGATCGCCATCAGAAGGTCTGTCATCACCGCCCCCTGGCCTGATTTCAGCTTTCAACAAGCCGCCAGGAACAAGTTTCTTCCTCCTGAAATCAACCATAAACACATCAAATCCACCCCAAACAACCTCCCATCAAACTAGCAAAATTCAGTGCAAAACAACAGAATCAATTTCCCAACCTCTTTTCATCCTCAGACAGCTGTTTCTTACTCGGAGGCAACTGATCCTGCGCCTCGAGTTCATCGACCGCCATTGGAGCTACGATGGTCGGAAATTTGCAGTATTATTCAGGTCGAAATGGAGCGGGAAATAGCTCGATATCAGTTATGAGAATCCGTACGAATTTTACTGAAATGCTTGAATTTTAACTGATCATACAACTGAGAACCCTAAGAAGTGTGCAGATGAAATCAGCAACATGTGTTAGATTGGGCAGCTCTACCTAATTCATTATAAGATCACGTCATTGGAAATTTGTAGAAATACATTAAATTTCTTTTAAATTTCCATAAATACTTTTTTTTGGTTTAATACTCTCTTATTAAAGTCGAACTGTTGCTAGTTCATAAATATTAGAACTTTCGAAAAATTATTTTTTCATAGATGAAATGGTCGACTCCTATGGATAATTGACTTGCATATATTGGACAAACAAACCTTGACTAGTAGAACTTGAAGTGTTAAGCATTAAACTCAATTAGAAAATTATGTGTAAAATGTCAATCATAGATTTGGGATAGCATTTTACTTTTACAATGAATTACTAATTTCAGTGCGGTTTGATGAGATAAAATAAAATGAAACTTAAACTCTCTTAGCACTCCCACTCACTAAAATGAGTTCCAGTGACAGGTGTCAGGTTCCATAATTTATGGAACTAGTTATTGGGAGTAGTAATGAAATGTAAGGCACAACGCAAGGACGCATGAACAATTTTTTTTTTGGGGCTTTTTGTGATTTTTTTTTTTGGCTTTTTCCTTTTTCCTTACAAAATACTATTTAAGTCATTTAAAAAAAAATTATATGTTATGGGATGGGTCTATGATAAATGTTTTATTGGATTATCTAGGTATAAGTTCATGGGTTGGCAAAGTGAAAAAATACAAGTTTCAAAAAATGGAAGTTGTACTAATGTAGTAGGATAGAGTTCTGAAATTTAGAACTTAGGCTGGCAATGCTATCAGATGTCAAGTTCCAATCTTTTATATTCGGTAAGTATTTTAAAGGGGGTGAAACTTGATACACAGGGGTATAAAGTCCCCCCTATCTTAAGGAATTTAAACCCTTCCATTTCCAAAGGAGTTCAAGTAATCAAGTCTCCAATCCCCTGAAATCAACACCGGCACCACCACCACCATCATCTTCATCATCATCATCATCATTAGTTAATAATAACCATTATTATTAATATTACTATTAAATAGCATTTTTATTATTAATTATAACTATCAATAATAATAAGTAATAATTATTATTAATGTTAATATTAATAATAATAAGTAATATTATTAACATTAATAATTATTACTAATATTAATAATAATTATTATTATGATTAATAATTATTATTAACAATTAATAATAATTATTATTATTATTAATTAATTATTATTATTATTGTAATTATAACTATAATTATTATTATTAATTATTATTAATTATTATTATTAATTATTATTATTAATATGAATAATTATTATTGTTAATATTAAATATTTTTATTAAATATTATTAATAGCAATAATTATTAATTATTTATTTTTATTTTTATTATTAAGTGCTATTGTTCTTATTAACATTAATAATTATTAATAATATTAATACTTATTATGGTTATTATTAATATTAATTATTGTTATGAATAATGATATTATTTAATTATTATTTTTTTATTAATTATTAATTACTATTAATTAGTATTAATTGCTAATAATATTGCTTATTATTATTATTATTATTATTAACATTAATTATTAATAATTATTATTTTAATACTAACATTAATTATTATTAATTATTATTTTTAATAGTAACAACAATTTTGTTAATTTTATTAATTATTATTATTATTCATTATTATTCTTTTTAAAATAAAATAAACTTGATTTCATTCCACAATCCACAACCAAGCAGTAAGGATTTGAACTTAATTACATTTATTTTTCTCCAAACACTTGAGTTTAGGATTTAAATTCTACTATTCATCCCTTAGAGATCATTTTTTATTTTCATTCCACAAATAGTTGGTAAAAATCATATTTAAAAATGATTAAATTACAAATAGTTTATTAATTTTATCCTTTCTACAACCTTTCTTTTTGTCCAAAAAAAGTGAAGAGCCCTATTTAAGTTTGCATATCTTCATTGTTCAAAAAAAAACAAAAAGGCTTTGTATATCTCCTACTTATTATGTCTATTGCACTTGTTAAACTTGGTACTATGAACAAATTGACTAGTATGGCTATACACCAATCACATACTAAGAGTTTGATTAAATGAAAATTAGTTATATTCAATTTCAGATAAAAAATGTTTTACAATAATTAATCTAACCTTTTGTTTCAAATTTTTTTTCATTCATATATCTCCATGAATATTGTAACATTTCAATTGTGATTGAGAAAAATAAGCCATAATTATAAATTCATAAACCTCTAATTAATCTAGTAGGCAATCAGTTCCATTTTGTTTAGAAAATTTAGGTACAGTTTTTTTTTTGGTTCTAAAATCCTAAACTAACAAACGATTTTGTCGTTGATTGGATTGATAAATATTTTTCTCCTTTTTTTTCTAGTCTAAGATTCATTTTACTTAATGTTAGTTATATTGATATAAAAAGTTAGAGCACATAAATTTGTTTGTACCCTTCTTATAAACAAAAATGGCATTTATGTTGCGAAATTTTATCCAAAATGGGTTAACTTGTGGTTGGCTCTTTACGTTTTTGTAATTAAAATGTAATTTAAAGTAGGAAAAAATAATAAATGATTTTTTGGAGTTACGATATTTTTCTTGACATTCAAGATTGTACTATGATTTAGATTAAAAAAATTGGGTCGTAGCCCCGCAAAAGCCCAAAAAATAGAATAGATTGGATCAAGTTATGAGGATTGAGCAGTCTGAGACTCTAAGCTCGGATACAAGCTCTCTAGATCCTAAGTCCACCAAAGCCTTGAAAACAATTCTCATCCACATGGCTTGATAAGCCAGGAAAGATCTAATCATGAGCTTTAAAATCTACAAGGAATTAGCAAGATCTTTGAATCTAAATATAATCAGAAAATAATATATATCTAAAAAGATGTAGAATCTTAGTAAAATTACTCTAGGACAATTGTCATAAAATCCTATATAAACAAGCTATGACCAGCATAAAAGGTATGTCAATAAGACTTTCATAAGCCCTTTTGTGCTTAGTACCCCTCTTTGAGAGTTGTTTTGCAGGTAATCAGTGGACAGTAGCGCAAGTTTCTCAAGATTCCCAGAAGAATTGCAGAAATTGTAAATTATACTGAAATATTTTGGCGCTATATGTGTAGACCTAGAGTATAGCAAAGATGACACCCAAGAAAGGTGATAAAGGAAAAGTCATTGCCATCCCTATGAACCAAGATGTTAAGAATCAGAATCCTAATGCCTAGGCCTTTGGAAAAAAGGACTTCGTTGTGGAGGATATGTTAAACCAAGAGGATACAACTTCCCTCTATATCCCAGGAGCACATATGCCCTGGAATAAATAGATAATGCTCATAAGACAATGGAGCAATTGATCACATTGAAGGTGGATTAAGCTATATCCCCCATGATGAAGAAGTTGAATGAATTCCTAACCTCACGAAGGAAGATAAGAAAGGCTACCTCTAAGAGACGATCTATCAAAGACATAAGAGGGATGACTAGAGCTTGAAAGGAGTTTTTTCTTGATAATTCAAAGAAAAGGGATCATGAAAACATACCTCCAAGGTATTTAAGGAACAAAGATGAAGATTTGAGAGAGACTGTGAACCATAAAATAGTTGAGCAAGAGGAATCTTCACATAGCAACTAGGCCGTATTAAGAGGAAGAATGTAGGGAGCATTCACACTGATAAAGCTGAAGCTTTGTCAGAGTTGTGTTGTCCTAGTAGCATTCAAGGAAAAACACTAAGAAAATTTTTAGCTAGGGTGCTCCATTGATGGGTCGCCCTCAAATCAAAACATTGAGATATGCATGTGACTTTCCACTATGTAATAGTCCAATCCTAAATCATGTTTATTTATTTAATTAAGCCATATTATTAATTTTTTACATTTATTTATCTCATTTAATCATCCCAGATCATCCCAATTGAGAGAATTCATTTTAGGCTCCATTTTGCAATTTCGAGTTTTATTTACTGTAACAATTTCGGGTGAATCGATATTAGGCCCCGGTAAATATGATTACGTGATTAATTATTTTTCATAATTTCACAAAATTTTATTTTTAACCATGCAAAAATTTAGGCTCAAATTCATTAAGTTTGGCCCAATACATTTGAGCCCGATTTGTGGCCCGATTCATTTTGGGTTCAATTTTAGCCCGAAAGGTGTGCTTAAATTAAGTTAATCACCATCATTTGTACTAAATTATAATTAGCAAAAAGGTACTTTTGGTGCTTAAATATCAGCCAAGCTATTGAGATACGTTCAAAAGAAAAAAATAATGCTAGTCTAGCCATACATTCTTTCTCTTTTCTCTTCGCCTTTCTTCCCCCACCTCATGTTCCTGCTACCATATGGCCGAGTTCTGGTGGCTACCGCCACATTCTACCACTAGCCAAGGCCACCTATGGCCACTAGCCCCCAGCCCCAACACCACCAACCCCAACTTGCACCACCACCAAACACCACCTCCTTCTTCTTATATCTAAGCTTGAGGTGAGTAAAAACTCTAACTCTATCTTGATGTATTTTTGGTTATGATGATTGTTTTAGTTATGATTTATGTTTTCATGATCAAAATAAATGTTATCATGCAAATTTTATTATTTTTGGGAATGTTGGATATGGTGGAATTGAGCTTGAGCTCGATCAAGCATGTATGAATCAAGAGATTTTGGAATTGTGTTTGTTTGTTTAATTATTGTGATCTAGTATGAAAAATAAGATCAAAGATGGTTGGTGATATTATTTTACTCATTTAGGGGGGGAGGTTTGCATGAAAACTTGTACGTGGCATAATCTAGGGTTTTATGGCCATGCATTATCTAGTTGAACCTTTGGCATCGAGTGAGTTATTTAAGTTCATTGAGATGGAATTTGAAGTTTAGATCTACTATAGACTTGATTTATGATGTTATTGAGTTTTGATTTATGATTTATGATGTTATTGAGTTTTTATCAAATAGGTGGAATATAAAAATTCCAACAAATAATTAAAGGAGGTTGTTTCATTCATCTATGCAAATAAGTAAACTTATGGATGTGTTTTGAGTGATTTGGAAAAATAAAAGAATTGAAGATTTAATGTAGATGATTATGGAGTAAATTTGAGTAATATGGCTTTGTAAGGTGATGAGAAGCAACAAAAATGGGAATTTATGTGAAAAAAAATGAGAAAGCAAAAGCAGTGTGGCTGTGAATTGGCAGAAAATAGGGGTCACTTTGCCTATAAACTAGTAATGATCGGTCAAGCGAAAAATTATGATTTTTCGTGGGTAGATAGATCAGTGAGTTATCTTTTAAATACCTTTTGAATCACTTCATTCTGAGGTATGTGACAAAGTTATGGCTGTTTTTCTAAGACTGCATAGGATAGACCCAAGCTATGCACAGTTGTGTTCTAACCCAATTTTAAGAAATCTGTTGTGGTAATTATGTTTTATACAATTAATGAAAGTTTTGAGGGACTTTTTAAGCTTTTCATCTGGGGGTTTTATAGCTCAATTGGAGGTCAGGGATGAAAGATATGGATTTTCTAAAGTGCACCTTCAAACGGTAATATGAGAAAAGAAAGAAATCATGGCATTTGGAAATATTATCAGGAGTTTCTACACTATTATGGATATTGCAAAGAAATTACAAAGTTTAGTGAGTTCATCAACTTTCATTTTTTTATAGAAGCTTACTTGAGTTGGAAAATCGAGTTAAATGGGCATAAGAATGAAATTAGAGAAGTAAAGAGGGTAGCGACACAAAGCTAAGGTTATATGAGCTTTTCTGAACCTTACAACACCCCTCTTGTTATTAAAGCTTCTATTATTCATTTCATAAACATCAAAAACCCATGTTCCATTCGTATCCATTAAAATACTTCCATTATCACCTCAATTATTTCATTTTTGTCTATTTTACTTCAATTCGTTTTACTTCAAGTTCAATGACCTTAACTTATTTATTTTTCAAAATCATTTTAGTATAACTTATCTTATGTTGAATTGTTTGAATTGTGGATTTTCTTTTTATTAATCAATTTCCATAAAGTTACGAATTATGGGAGTGAAAGTTGTTTACTAACTGCATTTACCTATAACTATATTTTTTAAGCAGAAACAGGACCTAGTCTATCGTTTTCCATTGTGCATAAGTATTATCAAGTGAGATTGCATTTTAAAGACTTCAGGTGCGTTCATTACCTGTATCTTTAGAAATCAGCACGTATTTATGAAAATGATAACGTTTCGGTAAGTACATCAATGAATCAGTTTAATCAGTGATTTGTCATATAATTAGTAACCCCATCAGTTATCAGTTATCAGTTACAGGGCATTGCCCTTCACTTACCCGCATAACTTCAGATTACGTCCTCCGATTGGCTTAGTAGGTATACATCTATCTACAGATCGTAACAACATCAAGTGGGTTCATTATCAGATAATAACTAGCAATTGCAGTTTACATTCATTTCATTCACTGTTTTAACTTAAAACGAATTGCTAAGTGGGTGCCCAACAAATTTATGCAGAGATCATTTAACAATATAGGAATGCATGTATTGAGTTTTGACTCACAGTTCGAAATATTTTTCATTTTTTTAGACAAATGCTCAGTAAATCATCCTCATGCTACTAAATCAGTTGAAGAGAATAAGTTGAGTAAGAAAATATGAAAGGATCAACAATCATACGGAACATGCATCTTTTGGAGCTGCATTTTGAAATTTTCAGTGGATGGAGGTATAGATTTCAACGTACACCTCTCAACTATCGCAAAGACCAAGTATAGTCAAAAGGGGGTAACATCAAATTACAGGGACTTACATGACGAGTCATACAAGAGAAGTAGCTCATTCCCCTTCTAAATTTCCTTCTCTCTAGGCTTTCAATATGACAGGTAGAAGTGGATATAGGTATGCCAAATTGAGCTCACCTCTTGCTTCGAGAAGGGGTCATATGTGCACATATAGATGTGAGGTGGTATGCTCTACATATTTATTTGAGACCTTCACAAGAGCTTGCACAAGACAACTCCGAGTCACAACCCCCCTTCTCATATTTCATTCATAAATCCATAAATAGAGAACTCTGGTGAGTCATTAAATACCACATCAGCTATTAAGCTTACTAAGCTTGGTATTTTCTTGATCCATGATTAATGCAAAGCTCATAAACAAGCTCCCAAATTATAGATCTATCCTCTTTCCAAGCTAAAAGCTCTATTGAAGTCCATAAATACTTATTTTCCCCTTCAATGACTTGGCCCAAAATATACAAATGAGGACATGATCAATCTCACTCAATCTTTATACAATTACTCAACAATGCTTCCAACAATCCTCAAAATCAAAATACTCCACCAAACTTCATGAAATCTTATAGGAAATTCAAAAATAATATGAACAATCTACAGTAAAGGTTTCACTCCAAGTGTATACTGCACAGAAATGACAATAACGACCTGATTTAAACCCGATTAAACCCAAACAAGTCAGTTCATATCATATCACATTCCATAGCTCCGGAACTATGTTCCAGATCCAGATAATATCACGTCACCATGATAAAGCCAGTTTCCGTACTTATTTGCAGTACAGTAAGAGTTCCTTTCAAACTGCCAGTTTCGATGACGAAACTTATTTTAAGGGGGGAGGCTGTAACAACCCGACCCTAAAATTCATATTAATTACATTAAACCATCTTAATTACGAATTAATCAAGTTGCATGGGCCCCACATTTCAATCCACCATTTTTCCTTTTCAAGTCAGCATTTTTTTATGCGCATGCATATTTGTATGTTGCAGATTGAATGGACAGAATGGCCTCGAAATGGATTTTTGATTATCTTCAAATCATTCATTAACATACTAATGAATAATTGAACATCTGTTAATAAGGAAGTGCCTCTCAAAATTTTATATCTGAAGTTTTAAAAATCTTTTTCACTAACTTTATCCCAAAATATTAATTCAATGGTGTGTAAAAATAAATCAATATTAATATGGCATAGCAATGGTGTGCACAAAAAAAAGGTCAACGGTCAAAGTCATTTTGACCGGTCAATGGCGGTTTGACCTGCCAAAAAAAAATCTACGATTTTTTTCTTTTTTGCCCCTAAATATATGGAGGGGGGGTTTCACACCACTCACACACACACGGCAGA
>NCQV01092969.1:0-13480 GCA_002740545.1 Lophocereus schottii | reverse complement strand
CGCGCGCGCGTGTGTATATGTATGTACATCGGAAGTGAATTTGGTGAGAAGACCAAAAAGTAGGGATCTACGTAATTCATTTCGACCGAACGATCGTAATGAAATGTCTGAGCATGTGATTCATTCTTCTATTTGCGATGTTTTCTCGTCAATCTCTATAAGCTATCTCTTTGTCTATCTCCTTGCGCTAACTTTTCTTATCTCTCTTTCTGTCTTTCTTGATTTTCCTTCTCTAATCTATTTCTCTAGCTGTTAGGGATTTTAATGGCAAATTTGCAAGAGGAACTATCCATTCAATTTCACTATGGGATTATTCTTCAACTATTCATCTTAGTTTAGTCCATTTTGGCCTTTTTTTCCATGTAAATTTTCAATTTTGGAAAACTGAATGTGCGATTGTTGTTATCTTTTCTCAAGTTCTTCATCTTATCCAATTCAAGGAAGTTATTCTCTTAATATATTTGTTTGATAGTTGAAATTAGTTCATCTTTGGATTCTGGTATATTGTTGTGAAGTTTCTAGTCTTAACTATGTATTTGATATTGTCTGGTATTTAGTTAGTAGATTACCTATCATGCATCATAATTCTATTACATTTTTCGTTCATCTAAAGAAGTTTTTTTTTTCTCGATCTTGGATTGCTTACATCTATCTAGGGAAATTAAGTTTTCTAATGTGTTGAATTCTTTTGAGATTTCGATGACTTTCAATGTTCTAATGTTTGAATTTCATTTTGTTTCTCCTTATACACCCTTTGAGCCTTTATAAATCCATATATTCTAGTAAACTAAAGCCTTATCTTTGGAGAATTCTCAAATTTTGGTTGGTGAATGTCGACTCAAGATATGGTGAGCTTGATTCACATATAAGACATTTTCGCGCCTAAACATTAGTTTTGTAGATTTTTTTAGAAAGAAAGTGGGGGCAGTGGTTGTTGCTAATTTCATAATAGAAAATACAAAATTTATTGTTGAATTATGCTAATTAATTTGGTAAGCATCTATACTTGGAGTGGTGAATTTATGCCGTAATATGTACACTGAGGATCTTGCTTTTGACATGCATAGCTCTTTATTGAGAATCATCTATTCTAAAGTCTAATTTTATTTACAAGTCGTAGCTTTTTTGCTCACATAGGCATGATCCTTAGAACTACCCATATTTTTCTTCCTAGTTGAGAAGTTCCCTATCCAGTGCAAGATACATTCAACTTGAGCACCAGTCCTGAAAAGTAATGCCCTTACTCTATGAATTTTGGTGAACTTACATATGTATATTTTAAGGAATTTGTGCATATACTTTGTGAATTTGTAAATATATTTTGGTGAATTAGTGCATATATTTTGGTGATCTTGTAAATATATTTTAGTGAATTTATATATATATTTTGGTGAACTCTTGTACATATTTTAGTGAACTTCGAGACATATTTGGGTGAACTTATACATATGTTTTGCTGAACTTTTGGTGCACTGATATATTTGTGAATTTATACATATATAGAAACACACACATACACACACACACGTGCGCGCGCACACACACACACACATACACACACACACACATGCACATGCACACGCGCGCACGCGCGCGCGCGCACACACACACACACACATATATATATTGGTAAAAGTGTGTTAAAATGAGCCACTATTTGTTTTCCAGTGAACTATTTCATTCCCTATAGTGAAATTATAGAATCCATTATGATGAACTTGGGCTTGTGTCTTGGTGAACTAGTCATTCTTTTTAGTCAAGTTGCTAATTTATTCATTTAGTGAATTATAATTTAATTCCTCTTATGTAGTTGTATGTTCATTTCGGTGACCTTGAGCATTTTATATTGTGAATTTGTATATTCATTCTAGTGAATTTGGGCATGTCTTTTGCCCAACCTATGCATTGGTGAACTTGTGCTTTCATTTTGGTGAACTTATAACTTTATTCCTCTCATGAATTCGGTATTTTGGAGAACTTGTGCATAGGCAAACTTGGCCCTTCATTTCGGGGAACTTGTATATGCATGTGGGTGAATTTAGATGTGTTTTTGGTGAACTAAATTCAATCCGTATGGTGAAAACTCATATTCATATTGATGAACCTATATATTCGTTCCAGTGAGCTGAGGCATGTATTTTAGTGAAGTCGTGCACCCATTTTAGTGCACATGTAAGTTATATTTAGTAAATTAACTCAATCACTTTTGTGAAATTGTACAGTCATTTTGGTGAATTTGTGCATTCATTTTGGTGAATTTGTGCATTCATCTTGGTTAACTTGTAAACTCTTTTTTTTTTGTGAATTAATTCAATCCCTCACTAAACTTTTATGTTCATTGACCTTGGGCATGTATTTTGGTGAACTTTGTCTAATTAATTCTTGCGAGGTTTTTTTTAAAAAAATTTCTCTTGAATTTTTATGTTCATTTTAGTGAACTTCGGCACGTTCTTTGATGAACTTGTGCATTCATTTTGACAAACTTGTATATGCATGTGGGTGAACATGGGAATGCTTTTTGGTGAACTAAATTCAATCCTTATGGTGAATTACATTTGTGATGTCATACTGAGTACATCTGAAGAACAAGTCGTTAATGTAATAAGAAGGGGCCCTTAATTATTAGTTATGGAATGTTGACCTGATTTTATGTTTAGTTTTCTTATACTTTATGTCTCAAGTGATTCTTGATGTTCTAGATTTAGTTCATAGTTTAATATACTTAGCAATTGATTGTTTATGCTAATTCAACACAGCCAGCTCTGATAATCCAAACACCAATAGATACTGAGCAGTAGTTCTTGAAAATTGTCGTGCTTGTTCTAATAACATTATGTAGTTCTTGAACATCAGGGTGGATGTGTGATTTTATGTCTTAAGAAGATTTTGGTAATTCAAGTATTGATATAGTAATAAGACACTCCAGAATATGCCATGTTTTTACTCTATTGCTAAATTGTTCTTACTACTCAAGGAGTTAATCTAAATAATAGCATGTACTTTAGCAGAAAGTAAACTAAGCGCATCAACTTCAAACTTACCTCTAACCCATTTGGGTTGGCCTCATTTGGTGGACCATTGAAAATTATTAAGGGTCATCTCCTCAATTAGAGTATAGGCTTCATCCTTAGTTTTGTTCATCAAGGCTCCTCCTGCTGCCGCATCAATAGTAGACCTTGCAGATTGGGTCACACCATTATAAAAGGCTTGCATAATCATGCAACACTGAAGACCATGATGGGGGCATAAGCGCAGCAAATCCTTAAACTGCTCATAGGCTTTGTAGAGTGTCTCTTCATCTTTTTGCATGAAGTTGGTGATCTGATTTATCAAGCTTGCTGTTTTCCTCAGAGGAAAAAACTTGGCGAGAAAGGCTCTTGCCAACTAATCCCAAGTGGCAATGCATTTAGATGGCAAGGAGTGTAACCAAGCCCTTGCTTTATCCCTTAATGAGAAAGGAAATAAGTGCAGGCGAATCGTATCAATGGAGACTCCATTAAGTTTTAATGTATCACACACCTCTAAAAAGACAGAAAGGCGTAGATTCAGGTATTCCAAAGGCGTTCCTCCAAATTGGGATTGTTGCATCATCGAAATGAGCGCCGGTTTGAGCACAAAATTGTTGGCATCAACAGTAAGGCGAGCGATGGTTGAGGTGATCCCATAAACTCCGGGGTTAACGAAATCTCAAAGTGTTCTTCTTTGGCCTCCTCCTCTGCCTCTCGCCATATTTGGTGGATTCCTTCTTGCCTCGCATATTTGTTCTTCAATCCTTTGCTTCTTCCTGCTTAAGCGGGATGTCCTTTCAATCTCAGGATCAGGTCCGTACAAGATTGGACTTCGCATAAACAAGAACAGTTCATGCAAGCACCATCACCAACACTACCAACAGAATCAAACAAAATTATGCAGGCAGTTTACCCATGACTTATTTTTTTTAGATCAAAATTATGTAGGAAGTTTGAGTTCATGTTTAATCGTTGGGTTTGATGCTTTATTACATGGAACTAGTGGGCTGGCTATTAGGAAAAAAAATTAGGTCAGTATTTGTTTATTGTAATACGATGTGGTGATCACCTAGGTTAGCAAAATAAGGCTTAGGATTGGTTTGCTTTATAATGTGGCCAACCAAGTTTATTATTATCTACTATTTTGTTATCCTCCTAAAAATATCTAGTTATATGACGTTTCATTTCATGTTAGTTTAATAATTTTTATGACCCTAATCTTGCCTATTGCCCCTGAGGAGATAACCCTCAAGTATTACAGCGAAAGTGGTACACTTGCGGCACTTTAGTTTACACTTAAATTTATCTAATAAGTTTATGGCGCCGTTGCCGGAGACAACAGCATGAGATTAGGTCATATTTTTATTTTATTAGCTACTTTCTTATTAATTCCATATGTTCTGTCTTACTTTGTTTATTTCATTATTAATTGTTACTTAGCTTGGTCGTTTCTTGAAAATTCCCAAAATCCATAAAAAAAATTAGAAAAGCCTAAAATTCAAAAAAATTAGAAACTTGAAAACCCTTAAAAATTGAAAAACTTTAAAAACTTTAAAAACAAAATGCCAGTCTTCCATTTCCCGTAAAATGAGCATGGACTTTTTTAGAGTTATCTTTCAAGGCTTAACGATTATCGTGCTCAACCAAATTACAATTTTGAAAAATGAGAAATTTGTGAGGTCATTGCTATGAGTCTAAATGTTGAGTCAAGGAGTTATGTTGAATCAATTTGTTCTAGATGTTTAATAAAATCATTGTCTAAAACGCAAGATGAAGTTTGGGATTTCTTTGAAAAATTAGCTTGGGAAACCTATGCGTTTGAACAAGGTAACGAGACTTTTAGATATCCAACGCATGGAGAATATGATTTTCATCCTAATCCTTATCCTCCAGGCCACTTTATGAATCCAAATGACCCATATTACTATTATATGCCTCTTGTTTTGTGCGATTATTGTGAATCTTCTAATCATGACGCTCATACTTGTCCTTTTCATGCTTATGTTGATGCTACATATGCAAGTTTTGAAAAAAAAATTTACTGAAATGACTGACCAAATGATAGATACCATGAAAGTAAGAATTACCGCATGTTCTCAATGCTTTAGCCAAAACAGGGAGACTTATAGTGAGCTTGATTCTAGCTTAGGATCTCTTAAACCTAACATCAGTCTCAAAGATGATTTTAAACCGTCTTATTCTGCTAGGCCTGACCTGAATGAAGACACGTATTTTCCTAGTCTAGATCAAGAGAGTGACCTCCCTATGTCTCTATCACTTGACCTTGCACCTCACACTAGCTCACCTAAGGGCATCACCGATGATGTCCTAATTTCTATTGACCCACTTGCCACTCTAAACGACTTTTGTGAGTTTGAGGTCGGTAAACAATCTGGTACTGTTAGTGAGTTAGATATAAGCATCACCCATGAAGTTGAGCCTCGTGATTTACATGAGGCACAAGAAGCTATTTCACAGGAGTTACGTGATGAGGCAACTGAACCCACTATTTTGGACTTTGATGATGATATTCTTCATGCAGAATATGAATATTTTTCATGTGGATCTGATGTTACGGAAGGCCGTGATGTGGGTCTTCATGTTGAATATGAATCATTGTCTTTTGATCATGTCATTCTTAACCTTCTATTTAAATTAGATGCTAATGTTCTGTATATAGAATATGAATCTTTTTCTTATGAGTTTCATATCCATGGAAGTTCTGATGATGGTTTTTATGCTAACTATAAATCTTTCTCTGTTGACCCCTTCCAAACTGACTTCCTTTTCGAATATTGCGAGTCTGAATTTGTTGAGTCTGAGATCATTGCCACTAAGAACTTTTCTTTAGACCAGACTCATATGCATATTGGCCTTAACAGACTTGTGAACCTTGCACCCACTATTTTTCCTAGATTGTTCATTCATAATGATATAGTTTCTAGGCCAATCACCTCAATACTGGCTCGTTCTGAGTATGGTCATTTCCGTTTTGATTGGACTCAACTACTTAATAAGTTGAAATGGGCCCCTACTTGTGGTTTATTAGCTAAGGTGGATGCACTCTTTATGGCTTCAACTCACTGCTTCTCACTATTTCTATGTGATTGAGAGTTGGGCATCTTTGTTTGATAAGCTGTTACATGCTTTAACAAGTTTTGATTTGAATAGCATTTTTCAGCTTAATATGGAGTGACTGATGCTTCAAAGATCTCTAGGTAAGTGGGTTTCTAGAGGTATAGCTTAGGTGCACTTTTGCACCTGACCTGATGTGATCATTCCACCCTTCTTCTCCTTTTCTTTTCTTTTCTTTTTTCTCGTACTTAGTGTGGATATTTAGGACTGTGAATCTATGGGTGATCAATCTTAATAAGCAATTTGGGATATGTTGAGTCGTGTGAGCCATGATCACCCTTGGTTGTGTTCTGATTTTGTGAATACTTCTTAGTTGTAGATATTTAGGATTGTTTTTATCTTTCCATTTGTTTTGTTTCTTTATTTTTGTGAGTTTTGGTTTTTGCTAGATTTTGTTTAATCTTTTGTTTTTGTTTCCTTTTTAGTGTTTTAGTGGTTGTGTTTTCATTTTGTGTTTTGTTTCTTTTCTTTTGAGTCTTGTTTTGTTTTGTTTATGGTTAATCTATTTAGTTTAATATTGTTTTCTAGTTTGGTATTTTGTAGCCCCTTCATCTTGTGTTGTTTCTATTTTGTTGGTTATATGTGTCCTGGTCTAGTTTTGGTTTGGTTTGGTTAGTTTTGGTTTTCGTTTTTCATTTACTTTTTTTGTTTTGATTTTGGTTTTTGGTTTTTGTAAATACGTATATTTCTTTTTGTTTCGGTTTTAATTGTGGTTTTAATTTTGATTTTGGCTCTTTTATGTTTTTGGTTTTTTTTTAAATTTTCATCGTGTCCTAGTTCGTATATATTTGTGCCTTCGTGTGGTTTTATGGTTGTATAGCTGATGTGATCACTTTTTAGCGCCCTAATTCTCATAATGAGGACATTGTGAAGTTTTTGTGTGGGCGTGAGGTGCCCATTTTTGAAAAATTTTGAAGATTTTTTGTTTTTAGGGACGTTTGTACTCTTTTTAATTAGCTTGAATTTCATGTACTTTGCTTATTAGCTTGTATGTAAGCAGAATGTACATGATAGGTCTCCGACCTCGGTGTGTCATTCTAAGCCCTAGGTCTAACTCCAAATGTTCATTGTAGATGTGTAATCCAATCCTTATTTATCCCTTCATCATTATCTTTAGGTCTTAGGCTTCATGAATGATTCTTCCACTTGCTTCTGACACGATCACTCTAAAAAAAATAATAATGAATAAAAATAATGAATAAAGAAAAGAAAACGAGAGATGAAATAAAATTTGAAATGACAAGTATCCCTTTGAGGCATGTACTACTGGGCGCTATCCTTTGAGGGACTTGCTACTGGGTGTTATCCTTTGAGGCAATACTACTACTAGGAAAGCTTACTTCCAATGTTAATATGTTAATAATGTAGCTGTGTCAGCCAAGTGGGATTGAGGCTGATTCTGATACATCTAAGCCTTAGGCTGATGATACAGTTGCACAAGAGCACTGGATGGATTTAGAATCTTGATGTACGTTAGGGTGAAAAATTAGTGCTTTGATGTCATTTATAGGGTAGAGGGCTTTGAAGTACACTCTATTTATATGTGGTCGATAACTTGGCTACATGGGTGATTTAATTGATTAGAAAGTGTATATATCTTTCCCCAAATTTTGTACATATTGGCTTTGCGAAAAACCAAAAAAAGATTTTCTCTTTGAAATAATTTTTGTGGGTATTTCACTTGAAAACCCTTATGAGACCTCACTCGTCCACTTGGGAGAACGAGAGGTTCAAACTGCTTGTTGAATACGCTAAATGAAACCATGATTCCTATTACAGTGAGTTAGAATTTTCTTTTTCTTATCCTTCATTTCCTTTTAGTTAGTTTGGTTTGTTTTACTCGAGGACGAGCATAATCTTGGTGTAGGGGTATTTGTTCGTGCCAAAAATGTGTTATTTTCACAATACCTTTAAACCTGATTTATACTTAAAATAATGGTTATTTTTAGATTTTATTTGATTTTATTTTATTTTGCAGGTTTTGAACAAAATGAGAATAAATGTGGAAAAATGTGAAAAAAGATGAAAATGCCAAAAATAAAGTAGTGGGCTAGATTACTCAAACCCGATCCAGTCCTTAAGTCCATTATTTTGTTTAGCCCAAAGTGAAAAAAAAGAAATAAAGGAAAATTAAACGTAAAATCTACCCAGTCCGGCGTGCAGCTCATGTGATTTGTTTCTCCCCCTTTTAATGTTCTCATGTTCTCTCTCCTCACTCAACTAGAAACCCCGACCCCCTCTCTTTCTCTTCGATCTCATCTCCCTCTCTCTCTCTCTCTCTCTGCCATTTACTGACATCCTCACCATCACCACCATCTCCTTCATCCTCATCCACTGCCAGCACAGCAACTGCCAGCACATCACCGTTCTCACCCATCACCAGGTTTCACGCTAAGGGCGCCAACACAACCACATCTCTGCCATCCACCTCAACCCCTAAATTGATGGTGAAGAAAAAAAGTGGAGCGACTACGAATGGAGGATGCAGGGGAATTAGGTTGGAAGCTAGGTTAGGTTTTCGTTTTTAGCTTCAATTTTAGGATTGTTTGTTAGTTTAATTCGAGTTCAGGAATCTAGGGTTTAATTTCGTTGCAATTTCTTTGTTTTCATTTCAGTTCCCAGATTGGATTCTTAGCCTTCGAAACTCTTGTAGCATGTTTTTGGTGACTTGAGATTATTAGAACATCATATTTTAGTTGAGGAATTTGCAAATTTGGGTCTATGTTGATGGTTTCTTTGTTCAAGGATTCGGTGTTTAATGGTGTCTCTGTGAAGCTCATCAAGTTCTAGATTTGTTGGCTTGATTTCTATGTTTAATCTCTTGCAATTCTTTTAGGTAAATGTGGCTAAAAATCTTGAAATTCCTCTCCCCTGTTGCTCAGTTTTCAGTTCTGTTATTAGTTTGGTTGATTTGATTATGCTGTGATTTAGTTGAGTTAATGCGAATTACTGACTCTGGGTTAGAAACTTGCAAGCTTGATATTTATTTTGGATTGTTTTTGGTTTATGTGTTTTGTTATTTTGGCTGAATGATTTCATATTTTCCCCTGCCCTGTATCTTCAGTTGCCCTATTTTCTTTCTCCTATTTCTATGATGTTCGAATCCCTAGCTATTAAATCCCCTTGAATGGAGTCTCCATGGCTGTCCAGGTTAGCTCATTTTACTCTTGTTCCCCGTTGCTGTGCTTCGTTACATGTTAGTGCTGAGCTTGTTATTCTAGGTTGAGTTGTTGAAGCAGGGAGCCTAGGTTCATTCAATTTCCCCCTTTATCTTCTTCAACAGGGCTAGGGTGATGAAGTGAATTTGCTAAATTACTTTCTTTTGGACTTGTAAGTTTACCCATGACCTATTTTTTTCAGATCATAATTATGTAGGTAGTTTGAGATCATGTTTAATCGTTGGGTTGATGCTTTACAACATGGAATTAGTGGGCTGGCTATTAGAAAACAATTAGGTGAGTATTTGTTTATTGTCAGAAGATGTGGTGATCACCTAGGTTAGCAAGTAAGGCTTAGGATTAGTTTGTTTTATAATGTGGTCAACCAAGTTCATTGTTATTTACTGTTTTGTTATTCACCTAAAAATATCTAGTTCAATGGCGTTTAGTTTCATGTTAGTTTAATCATTTTTGTGACCTTAGTCTTGCCCGTTGTCCTTGAGAAGACGACCCTCAAGTGCTATAGCAAAAGATGTACGCTTGCAATACTTTAGTTTTTACTCAAATTTATCCAATAAGTTTTTCACACCGTTGGCGGGGACGATGGCATGAGATTATGTCATATTTTTATTTTCTTAGCTACTTTCTTCTTAGTTCCATATGTTCTGTCTTATTTTGCTTATTTCATTATTAATTGTTACTTAGCTTGATCATTTCTTGAAAATTCCCAAAATCCACAAAAAAAAATAGAAAAGCCTAAAATTCAAAAAAAATTAGAAAAGTTGAAAACCCCTAAAAATTGGAAAACTTGAGAAACGTTAAAAACAAGATGCCAGTTTTCCATTTCTCGCAAAATGAGCATGAACTTTTTTGGAGTTATCATTCAAGGCTTAATGATTATCGTGCTCAACTGAATCACGATTTTGAAAAATGGCAAATTTGTGAGGTCATTGCTATGGGTCTAAATGTTGAGTCAAGGAGTTATGTTGAATTAATTTGTCCTGGAGGTTTAATAAAATTATTATCCAAAACTCAAAGATGAAGTTTGGGATTTCTTTGGAAAATTAGCTTAGGAAACCTATGCGTTTGAACAAGCTAATGAGACTTTTAGATACCCAACTCATAGAGAGTATGATTTTCATGCTAATCCTTACCCTCCAAACCACTTTTTGAATTCAAATGACCCATATTACTATTATATACCTCCTGTTTTGAGCGATTATTGTGAATCTCTTGATCATGATACTCATACTTGTCCTTTTCGTGCTTATATTAATGCTACATGTGCAAGTTTTGAAATAAATAACTTAATGAAATGACTAATCAAATGATAGAGACCATGAAAGGGAGAATTATTGCATGTTCTCATTGTTTTAACAAAAACATGGAGACTTATAGTGAGCTTGATTATAGTTTAGGATCTCCTAAACCTACCATCAGTCTCTATGATGATTTTAAATCCTCTTATTGTACTAGGCCTGACTTGACTGGAGACATGTATTTGCCTAGTCTAGATGAAGAGAGTGACCTTCCTATGTCTCCATTACCTGACCTTGCACCCCACACTAGCTCACCTAAGGGCATCACTGATGATGTCTCAGTTTCTATCGACCCACTCACCACTCTGAACGACTTTTATGAGTTTAAGGTGGGTGGATAATCTGATACTATTAGTGAGTTAGATATAAGCATCACACCTGAAGTTGAGCCTCGTCATTTAAACGAGTCACAAGAAGCTACTTCACAGGAGTTATACAATGAGGTTACTGAACCCACTATTTTGGAATTTGATGATAATATTCTTTATGCAGAATATGCATCTTTTTCATGTGGATCTGATGTTACTGAAGGTCTTAATGTGGGTTTTCATGTTGAATATGAATCATTCGCGTTTGGTGCCGTCGTTCGTGACCTTCTATTTGAAGTAGATGATAATCTTCTATATGTAGAATATGAATCTTTTTCTTGTGAGTTTGATATCCATGAAAGTTTTGATAATGGTTTTTGTGCTGACTATGAGTCCTTCTCCATTGACCCCATCCAAACTGACTTCCTTTTCGAATATTGCAAGTCTGAATTCGTTGAGTCTAAGATCATTACCACTAAGAATTTTTCTTTGGACCAAACTCATACGCATATTGGCCTTAACAGACTTGTGAACCTTGCACCCACTCTTTTTCCTAGATTGTTCGTTCATGATGATATAGTTTCTAGGCCAATCACCTCAATACTAGCTCGTTCTGAGTATATTCATTTCCTTTCTAATTGGGCTCAACTATTTGATATGTTGAAGCGAGCCGTTACTTGTGCTTTGTTGGCTAGGTGGATGTACTCTTTCTGGCTTTAACTCACTACTTCTCATCATTTCTATGTGATTGAGAGTTCAGCTTCTTTATTTGATAAGCTGTTGCATGCTTTAACAAGTTTTGATTTGAGCAGCATTTTTTAGCTTAATATGGAGTGGCTGATGCTCAAAAGACCTCTAGCTATGTGGGTTTCCAGAGGTATAGCTTAGGTGTACTTTTGCACCTGACCTGGTATGATCATGCCATCCTTCTTCTCCTTTTCTTTTCTTTTCTTCCTTTTCATACTTAGTGTGGATATTTATGACTGTGAATATACGGGTGATCAATCTTGAGGAGAAATTTGGGATATGTTGAGCCGTGTGGGCTATGATCACCTTTGACTGTGTTCTGATTTTGTGAATACTTATTCGTTATAGATATCTAGGATTGTTTTTATGTTTCAATTTGTTTTGTTTCTTTATTTTTGTGAGTTTTGGTTTTTGCTAGTTTTTGTTTAATCTTTCATTTTTGTTTCCTTTTTAGTGTTTTAGTGGTTGTGTTTTGTTTCTTTTCTTTTGAGTCTTGTTTTGTTTTGTTCATGGTTAGTCTATTTAGTTTGATATTGTTTTCTAGTTTGGTATTTTGTAACCCCTTATTCTTATGTTGTTTCTATTTTGTTGGTTGTATGTGTCCTGGTCTAGTTTTGGTTTGCTTTGGCTAGTTTTGGTTTTTGTTTTTCATTTACTTTTTTTGTTTTGATTTTGGTTTTTGGTTTTTGTAAATATCTATGTTTCTTTTTGTTTTGGTTTTAGTTGTCGTTTTAATTTTGATTTTGGCTATTTTATGTTTTTGGTTTTTTTATTTTCATCTTATCCTAATTCATATATATTATTGGTTTCGTGTGGTTTGGTGGTTGTATAGCTGATGTGACCGCTTTTTAGCACCTTAGTCCGATACTGAGGACATTGTAAAGTTTTAGTGTGGGGGTGAGGTGCCTATTTTTGAAAAATTTTGAAGAATTTTTGTTGTTGGGGATGTTTGTACTCTTTTTGATTAGCTTGAATCCCCTGTACTTTGATTATTAGCTTGTATGTAAGCAGGATGTACATGATAGGCCTTCAACCTCAACGTGTCATTCTAGGCCCTAATTCTAACTCCAAATGTTCATTGTAGATGTGTAATCCAATTCTTATTTATCCCTTCATCATTATCTTTAGGTCTTAGGCTCCCATAACGATTCTTCCACTTTCTTGTGGCACGATTACACTTAAAAAAAAATAATGAATGAAAATAATGAATAAAGAAAAGAAAAAGAGATATGAAATAAAATTTGAAATGACAAGTATCGCTATGAGACATGTGCTACTGGGCGTTACCCTTTGAGGCACGTGCTATTGGGTGTTGCCATTTGAGGCAGTATTACTAGTGGGAAAGCTTACATCCAACGTTAATATGTTCATAATGTAGCTATGTCAGTCAAATGGGATTGAGTCTAATTCTAGTAAATCTAAGCCTTGGGATGATGATACACTTGCACATAAGCATTGGGATTGATTCAGAATCTTGATGTACAGTGTGGTGAAAAATTAGTGATTTGATGTCACTTATGGTGTAGAGGGCTTTGAAGCATACTCTGTTTACAGGCTGTCGATAAGTTGGGTATATGGGTAATTTAGTCGATTAGAAAGTGTATACATCTTAACCCAAATTTTGCACATATTGGCCTTGAGAAAAACCAAAAAACGATTTTCCTTTTAGAATAATTTTTGTGAGTATTTCACCTAAAAACCCTCATAAGCGTGTCTGTGTGTGCGTGTGTAGATATACATATATACATATACATATTCATGTATATCTATCTATCCATCTATCTATCTATCTATCTATCTATCTA
>NCQV01092950.1:11484-46887 GCA_002740545.1 Lophocereus schottii | reverse complement strand
CTTCTTCTTTCTTAAATCATTATATTCATTGTTGTTGGATGCAGATCTCTGTCGATTTTCATTCTGCATTCTCTTTCATCTTTGTATTTTTCATGTTTTTGAAATTGATTCTTCAGGTCTTTGGTTGAGTGAGAGATTTCACTTGAAATGGGTGTACTTGTTTTACTTCATGGTTTTAGATTTAACATGCCAGACTCTGTTTCTGTGATCTTGAAATGCATGCTTGATAGCATCATAACCTGTTTATTCAAATGATCGGGATTGGAGTTTGCAATGGCAATAGAGCTGGATGTCATCCATGTTTTCATGGGGGTACTAAGATTTATGTCTATTTTCCAAGTTTTGTTGCCTATTGTATGTCCTAATAATAAGAGTGTGTTTTGACATCAACCTGGATGCGTGTTTGAAAGGTCAAGACGGTGGGGAATTTAGCAATGTTGTTTAGTGCAATTCTGATTGAACAAGTGTTGCGGAGGAAATTTCAGTTTTTTGGGTGCTTTTTCTTTCTGTCGTTTTTTTGACGGGGGAGGGTTTGGTGTATTGGAGGTTGGCTGGTGTGTAAACTTCCTTGGTGTTGATTTGAAGCATAGTGCGTAATTTTAACAGAAATGAGTATAGGGTTTGTGGGAGCTAGTAGATTATGTACTTCACATGCTTGCTTGGCCTATTGCCGCTTTGAAATATTGGTGTAATATTTTGTCTGAGGGTTTGAAGTTTTGTTGTGAGATTTCACGATAATATTGGTTTACAGTCAAACTTGTTCCATCTTCTCGTAGGTGTTGTTGGAATGTGATTTTTTATTATGTTTTTCAGTTGGGATTCACTAGTGCTGTGTTTTTGTTAAATTTGAGATTGTCTGTTATATGCTTCACTTCCTAATGTTATTCTTATTCTCTTGTGACAGGCTCCCAAAAGAGGTGTGAGGGCTCCTGTTGCCACCAAGAAGAAGCCTGTAAGCACTTTCCCTATTTCTTTACAATTTTCTATTGTTTTTATCATTCTTGGTGTGATGGTGTGACGGTGTGCTGAGCAGAACCCCCCCATTTTTTAAATAATCCCAGTTGCATTTTCTGCTGGCTTTAGAATCATGTTCATTCGACAAGTTCCCATTCTTACTATCTATTAGTCTCATTAGGTAAATGCTTTTGTGCTGTATTTGTTCGTGTGGCTTGCATATGGTAAATTTTGAATATCAGAATTGTTTCTTCATTTGTCTTGCGCTGCTGTTTGACCATTGTAAGACGTAATAGCTTTCAGATACTGATGTTACGAAATAGGATAATGGCCCAATAGCTGATTTAAATTTTCCTGAAAAGCAGACTTGTGCCCCTGGGACCTCTGGTGATGATCGAGTTACTTATTTGATTGCTATGTTTCCGGCTGACTGTTGAAATCTGCCTAAAGGAATATGATTATTAGCATGAACCGAGATAACTGTCCTAGAGCTCTATATGACTATATGACAGAAGCAGTAAATGTTTCTGATTTCTATTTTTTGTTTTGTATGCCACAGGAGAAACCCGTGAACCCTTTGTATGAAAAGCGCCCGAAGCAGTTTGGGATTGGTGGTGCCCTTCCACCCAAGAAGGATCTCACAAGATTTGTCAAATGGCCACGTGTTGTCCAAATTCAGAGGAAAAAGAGGATTCTGAAGCAGCGTTTGAAGGTTCCACCTGCTATTAACCAATTCACTAAGGCACTTGACAAGAACCTTGGTAACTATCTGATTTCTTTTGGTGCTCCAAATTGTTGAAGCTTCATTGGTTTGAAGAAGCAAAGACATTTTAGCTACTAATATTACTATAGTATTGTTTAAATGACAAAGAATGTTCGACTGCTGCTACTTCCTCACTTATACAACAAGTGACCAAAGCTATATTGAAGTTGGTGTATTTGCGTTTTGTTTGCCTGCTGTATGGGTGAAGGCCTTTAATGAAACTTCCAATTGATTTTCTTTTTTCTTTTTCAGCATCAAACCTGTTCAAATTGTTGCTCAAATACAGACCTGAAGACAAGGCTGCTAAGAAGGAAAGGCTTCTGAAGGCTGCACAAGCAGAAGCTGAAGGGAAGAAACCAGAGGTCAAGAAGCCTGTTGTTGTGAAATATGGCCTTAACCACATTACTTACCTGATTGAGCAGGTGCGCTTCACAGTTCACGAAATGTTCGTCTTGTTTTCAATCATGTACCACTGATTATTTTGTCCCTTCTCCCCATCTAGCCTGTAGCATGATCGATTTCACTATCTCTATAATTGTTTGATGTTACAGGGTAAGGCTCAGTTGGTGGTCATTGCCCATGATGTTGACCCAATAGAGCTAGTTGTTTGGCTGCCTGCTTTGTGCCGTAAGATGGAGGTCCCTTACTGCATTGTAAAGGGAAAAGCCCGTCTTGGAACTGTAAGTCAGTTATTTTTGTAAAGGTGGTTTATTTTAGCATATAGAAGAAATGTGTTGCCAATCCTTGTCTCTTCTCTTGGTGCGGTGAGCAGATTGTCCACAAGAAGACTGCTGCTGCTTTGTGTCTGACCTCTGTGAAAAATGAGGACAAAATGGAGTTCAGCAGAATTGTGGAGGCTGTGAAGGTAATGGTTTTCTATCCTCTGCTAATTTGTGTTTTACTTCCACTGTTGACAACTTATGCCCCATATAGCCCATCTGGGGAAGAATCCTTTTAGTTTCTTGTGATCAAATTTAAACTTGAGGCCTTTCCATGTTCCCCATTTGAACCAGTCCAATAAATCGTTTGATATCCTCATGTCGATGATTATTTGATTGGTGATGAGAGAATGTGGTGAGGGATGAGGGACCACAAGTTCCGCCTATAATTAAGTCTTTTTGAGTCATTCCCTCATTACATGGTCTCTGCTTATGTTGTTCATGGGCCTTACATTGTCGATTGATGTCTTTTTATTCATAGGCCAATTTCAACGACAAATATGACGAGCACAGGAAGAAGTGGGGAGGTGGTATCATGGGCTCCAAGTCCCAGGCTAAGATGAAGGCAAGGGAGAGGGTCTTGGCCAAGGAGGCTGCCCAGAGGATGTCTTAATTGCAAAAAATCGTGTGCGAGAGTGCCTTGATCTTATGCTTAGCCTTTTTGTATCTTATCAACAGGGAATCGATAATTTAGTTTGTTTGGTTGACATTCTTGTACTGGTGGTTTTGGTAGTGGATTTTGCAACGCACCTTCAATATGGATCATCCCATAATTTTGTTATGAAATTTTCGGTAAATTATGAAATTTCGGTGTTGCTGATTGTTCTTATGGTTTTTTCACTCTCTGTTGTATTGTATTTTCCTTTGATTCCTGCCGTGTTACGTGGTGGTTGGTAGGGCCGTATGAGTGAGCGAAGAATGTTCTTTATAGGCAGTGTTCTTTTTTTGAATGTCTTGTCAATAATGTAGATTTTTTGTAGGAATCAGTGCAATGTAGTTTGCTTTCTAGTTTCGTTTGAAACGGTCATCTGTTATTGATATGCGCAGAGTTTGCTGAAGTCAACCTTGCGCCTTGGCCGGTTTGCTAGGTGCTGCTTAAGGATCTGTCGAGAAGAGATGCTGGAGCCGGCAAAGTAATACTAGGGACTAGGGAGCCATGGGAACTAATGCAATGATATATTGCTATGTTGATGGTGCTTTGGAATGCATAGAAATTCATTTGTAGAAACTCTTGGAGGATTAAAGTCACGCTTGGTTAGTGGATACCTCAGCAGTTACAAATGTTGACTCTAGGCACTGCAAATTTTAACTATTTTTTCAAATTGCATGTAAGATGTAGACCTGAGCAATGACTTTGTAACTTAGCAAACATTAAACATTACAAATATCTAAGAAAAATTACAGAATTGGTTTATTTAGGTATTTAATTGACTTGCACAAGCACTCTTCACATGCTATTTGTCTCCTTGCTGTGTTTATATTAACCAGTTTTATTTCCACTCGTGTGCATGTCCACTACTTTATGTTTTTAATACATTTTATGTGGATGCAACCAATTAATCTTGTCATTCGTTACTTTTTCCATGAATGATCATCAGAAAGTTGAAACTCATGAATTGATTATAGACGTAAGGTATTAAGGTCTACTTTATATGTACAAAAATATCCCCTGCCAAACAAAAACTTGCAATTGCTGCAACCAGTGTATATATATAAATAAAGGAAAAATTTTGCTGGCTAACAATACTTGTGAGAAATTAACATAGTATCTTATAGTTGAAAAATTTTGATTTCGTCATTGACCTAAACATTTGTGCATCGGTGAAGTTGTGAAGGTGGAACCAACAATGATTTTTCATTTATTAGAGAAAATAATACTAAAGGCTGGTTAGATGTATGTAATCCAAGTCATGAAAAACTTTAGGAATAAGTAGCTATCATTGATTTCTTATTCCAACAAATGATTGCTTGCTCATATATATGAATCTGATTTTACAAAAAACGTAAATTACAAGATTTCATAGGATCCTAAGTCAATTCTGTTAACGTTTAGTATTTTTGTTCACTGAATTTGAGATGTTCTCCCTCTTTTGCTTAAAAAAGGCTCCCATTTTCAAATAACAAAATATATCAAATACTATATAAGTGTCCCTGTACGTGCTTTATTTTTTTAAAAAAGTGACTCTTAATTCTTAAACATCCCCCCATTATTTTATTTTATATTCTAAAAAACTTATCTCTAGTTCCGACAGTACAATTTTTCCCTGCCACTGGTAAAAGTAAGTCGGTGGGGCATTTTGCCAACGATTCCTGTATTTTTCCATAGAAAAAAATCCGAGGCAGAAAAGCAAGTCAATCAAAGAAAGATACTTACTTGATGCATCCTAGCCTCGTCACCTCCTCTTACATTTCTTCTCCCGAGCTCGCTCATACCATGAACTCTTAACTTGTACGCCACCACATCACCGCCTATAAAAGCATTCGTTGCCCCTTCTTAAGCCTCTTCTCAGTTCTCTCCCCTACCTCATACTCCTCCACATACGCACAGAACATTTCATAAAGCCAGACACCTTCATTCTCTCTCCTCACTGTCTCTATGAATTGAAGACCGATTTCCAATATTCACTCTGATCGCTTCGTGCGTGTGGTGAGGTTCAACAATGGCGGAACAACTCCTCAAGCTCGTCGAAGCTGTATCCTCTCACAGTGATCTCTCTCACAGACTTCGCTCTGATTCAGTTAAATTAGGGTTGGAGAGATTCTACTCGATCATCAAGTACGGCGTCGAAGTGATCGGTGGTGATGATGATGATGATAATGGTGACAAGAAGCTAGGGCTTCAATGCTGGACTCAATCTCAGATTCACTCTGTCTTTTCTATCGCTATCGCGATTGCCTCCGCTACTCGGTCTTTGTCAGGTGCTTTGTTTGATTCTGATTTTGATCCGTGAAATTCTGTGTGTTGGTTTGTGGTGGTGAATTTTTGCTAATTTGTGTTGGTTTATGAGCAGTTGAGCATGTGGAGTCTGTAGTTGTTGCTACTCTGCATGAATCGATGGAGTTCGCATTGTGCTGCTTGGAGAAATCGAATATTAATGGTGACGACTTGAGCCTGCAGGTTCGTAGATTACGGACAGTATAATTGTCATAGGCTGCTTGTTATGAGATGTCTTTGTATGGTGCCCGTCATATATTTTCGCCATTTCTGCGTCCAGTGTGTTGTTTTATAATTTATGGGTAGTGTGGGATACGGGGATATGTCCAGAAGTATTTGCAGTTTCTGCTTAGTTGATTACTTTGTCCATGCCAAGAAATGGAATCACTTGTTGAAACTAATGAAACCTAAGCTATATTTTCACGATCTTCTATCCTCCAAAATGTGAATATCTTGTTTGTTAGGTTTTGTGACTTGTAAATGACTGTGATGGGTTAAATTTATGTCAGGAATTGTTGTGGAAAGGGATTGCTTTCTATTTCGGGAGAATTTGGATTTTTTTTTTTTAAATCGACTTGAATGATCGTACTTGTTTCCCCCACTGCGTGAAGTGCATAGTTGCTTTGTCTTTGGCAATAAAGCAAATTTGCCATAGTGGTATTATACTTATGAAAGTAGCGTGCACATAGATAAATGAGAATTTGCGATGTAACATTAGCTTCAAATTGTTTGGGATAGGACAGTAACTTTCCATTGATCGATTCTACGTGATCAATGTACTAGTGCATCTTTCAGGTATATACGCTAAGTTAATTCTTTTATCCCATGTTAATGTAGGGGAAAACAAATGTTAGGATCTTTTCTTACTAGATAGAATAATTCATTGATTTCATTCTATGCTAGTGCTAGATTGCCTAGTCCCAACTCCTGAGGAATGGATCCTTAATCCAGCACAAACATTTATTCTTTGGTTACTGGTTAGAGTTGGTGAGCCCTCATAAATAAAAATAAGAAAACAGAGTTGGCTTGTTTTGCAATGGATTGTAGTGGACTAAAGTAAGAGTTTGCTTTTAATTGTCCTCTGCTCCTATTGGCGAGTAATGCTCTTCAAGTCTAGGGTCTAACACAACTATTCTCTCTCTGGTTTAGTTCTAGGGGTAGGACTTTATGCATCTGACCCTTTTGTCTGATTGCTCCTTGCCCTGGCTGGGTGTGTTGAGACAATGGTGTGGTGACAACAGTATTTGGCTTGGATTGATTTGTTTTTATGCCATTGGTTGTGAGGAAGAGATATGGTTTGTTGATTGAGAGGGCCCCCATGAGATTGAATTTCGTGACCCTTTAAGCATGAGTGGATGGGTGGTAGACAAAGCCCTTGGTGCTTAGGCTAATTTTTTTTCCTAGCATTTTTGCACATATTGGGGCTTTGCTTTTGTTTGGGTGCATGTAATAATTGTATACTTTTTGGAGTGTTTTTTTTTTGAAATTTTTTTTGGGGAGGGTCCTCATCATAGTTTACTTTGGTCTTGATGTGTTTTGGGTTTTGGGATGAGTTTGGGATCGTATTGTGCTGCATAAGAAAGATCTTAGATCAGAGGGGGGTTATTGTTATGCAATTACACGACAACCCCCTATGTCGATTCCCGTTGGCAAGGTTGAGGGGGATAAAAGTTGGTAGCTCACCTTTAAGAAGAGGGACCGATTGGTATGCTCATGCAATTGAGGAACAAAATTTGTTGCGAAATATTATGCTAATTTTTTTTATTCATGTCCAAATTAGTACCTCAATGTACATAGCATTTCAAGCAATAACAAGATGGATATGCAAAGGATGCTTATCCCACTCTAAGCACAATAACCTTTTTTTAATTAATTCTTTTCTTCTTGCCTCCATCTTTGAAGGGTTAGCAGGATTGTAACACCACCACCACCTCCCAGTGTAGGTCCTGCTTTCGCGAGATTTGGGGAGATCCAGATGTAGGCAACCTTACGTCTATCGATATTCTTACCCGTAGAGAGACTGATTCTAAGAGATCCACAAAAAATATTTTAAACCATTTTATAGAAGAAAGATTTTGTGAAACATTTAATAGAAAGATAAGGATACCCAACGAGGAATGACTAGGATATATTAATAAATCCGGTTGCTATAGCTATGTACCAACAAAACAATAAATCAGAGGACGATACCATACCTTAACAACCAGATGTAAGCAAACGAAGTCTCTTCCCATATGAAAGCAATACCTGTATACGAACACGACATACGAAAACCACTGTCAGAACTAAGCTACTGTAACCGAAGGGCAACTACGGGTTCAACTCGCTGTGATCGATGATGCTAATCCTATCCCGCCAAAGTTTTCTATCCTGAGCCAAGGCCTCCGTCAATCCTACAACTTTCAAGTCCTTTGTGATCACTTCACCCTAACTCTTCTTTGGTCGACCCCTCCCTCTCTTGCCTTCGGGGACGTTAATTATCTCACATCTCCTCACTAGGACGTCCACACTCCTTCTCACATGGCCAAACCATTTGAGTCTTGTTTCTCTCATCTTATCTTCGATAGGAGTTACTTTAACAAGGTCTCTGAATACTCCATTGCCGATTCTGTCTAATCTCATATAACCACACATCCACCTAATCATCCTCATCTCTGTTATCAACAACCTTTGAACCTGAGCCTTTTTTAGTGGCCAACATTCCGATCCATAAGGTATAGCCGGTCTAACCACTATACAATAGATTTTGCCTTTCAATCCTATAGGCATCCTCTTATTACACAGCACGCATGAGGTATACTTTCATTTTTGCTAACCCACTTTTATTCGCTGGTTAATATTTTCGTCAATATCCCCATTCCGTTGAATGATCGAGTATAGATACTTAAACTTATCGACCTTTGGTATCGGCCTCCCATCAAGGTGACTTCTTCCCCCGCATCTACCATTCCACTGGAACAGCGATGGAGGTATTCCGTTTTCGATTTACTTACTCTAAAACCCCTAGATTCTAGTACATGTCTCCAACGCTCCAACTTGTCGTTCACTCCCTGTCTGGTCTTATTAATAAGAACAATGTCATCTGCGAACAGCATACACCATGGTGCCTCATCTTGGATCCCTCTTGTAAGTTCATCCATAATTAGAGTGAAAAGAAACGGACTTAAGACGGAACTCTCATGCAGGCCCCTACCAATGAAGAAGTCATTGGTGACCCCTCCTGACGTTCTAACACTGGTCCTCCCTCCCTCATACACATCCTTAATAACTTGAATATATGCGGGAGACACTCCTTTCTTATCCAAGCATCTCCATAACACTTCACGCGGAACTCTATCATAAGCTTTCTCTAGGTCAATGAACACCATGTGAAGATCCACCTTTTTATCTCTGTACAAACTCATGTGCCTTCTATGGAGGTAAATCGCTTCTATGGTTGACCTGCCTGGCATAAAACCAAATTGGTTCTTTGATATTGAAATATCCTTCCGCAACCTACTCTCAATCACCTTCTCCCATAATTTCATAGTGTGACTGAGCAACTTTATACCCCTAAAATTATTACAATCTTGAATATCACCTTTGTTCTAGTACAGAGGGATAACTGTATTAGACCTCCATGTTTTGGGCATCTTAGCGGTCCTTAAAATAACATTGAAAAGTTCCGTTAGCCACTCCAATCCTTCTTTACCCAAATACTTCCACACTTCCACCGGTATCTGAAGTGGACCCTCTGCCTTCCCATTGACCATCTTCTTTAAGGCTTTTTTAATCTCGTCCTTACTGATATGACCACACAATCGCGGGTCCAGTCGCCTCTCACTACACTCTCGTTCCCTACTTCTGACATCTTCCATCATTTTCCTATTGAGGAGTGTGGAAAAGTACCTTTGTCATCTCTCCTTGATTTTTGCATCCTCCGCCAGCACCTTACCGTTTTCATCCTTAATGCACCTCACAACCCCCAAATCCCTTACTCTTCTTTCTCTAGCCCTCGCCAATCTAAAGATTTCCTTCTCCCCTTCCTTAGTTTTCAGCTTGTGATATAACCTATCATAAGCCATGCTTTTAGCTACCGCCACAGCTTTCTTAGCTACCTTCTTTGCTGCGTTATATCTAACTTTATTAATCTCTTTCTCTTCATCCGTTCCACTGCTCAAGAAGATAGCGAATGCCTCTTTTTTCTCCTTGACTTTCTCCTTTACCTCCTTGTTCCACCACCAGACACTTTTCATTTTGTTACCACCTCTCCTAGATGAACGTAGGATTTCTTTAGCCGACCTTCGAATACAATCAGACATCGCCTCCCACATTGTATGCTTCTCACATTGTATCTGCATCCTTTACCCGCCTTCAGGCTCCTTCTTCAGTAATTCTCTTTGATAATAGCACAACCTTCTCTTTAATAAGAGTCCACCACTTAACTCTAGGGCCCCCAACACTCCTCTTCTTCCACTTCGAACACTTGAACTCTACCTCCAACATTAACAACCTATGTTGAGTACCCAAAAACTCATTAGGAATCACCTTACAGTCCTTACAAAACTTCCGACTGTCCGCCCTAATAAGGAAGTAATCAATTTGGATCTTTATGGAAGCACTCTTAAAGGTCACTAAGTGGTTCTCCTTCTTCCTAAAATAGAAGTTAACCACCAACAATTCATAGGTCATAGCAAAGTCCAGAACAGAAACTCCTCCATTGTTTCTCTCCCCAAAACCGAAACCCCCGTGAGTCGTATCATACGCCGCTGAGTCGACACCAATATGGCCATTAAAATCTCCCCCTATGAAAAGTTTTTCGCCTCGAGGTACCTCCTGGATGACCATATCCAAATCCTCCCAAAAAAGCTTCTTAACGTCGTCGGGCAGACCTATTTGAGGAGTATAAACACTAACCACATTTATGAATTTTGATCCCACTAAAACCTTAATGGCCATAATACGGTCACTCTTACACCTCACTTCAATAACAAAGTCAACCAACTCCTTATCAAAACGCCAATTCCATTCCTAGCTTTGATTGACCCCGAATACCAAAGTTTGTACCCATCTACTTCTCTGGCTTTAGCCCACACCCACTTAGTCTCTTGAACACAAGCTATGCTTATCTTACATCTATGCAAAGAATTAACTAATTCTATAGACTTACCCGTAAGAGACCAAATATTCTACGACGCTAAGCGCATTTTCTGAAACCCTACACCCCTCCGAACCTCATCTCCCCCTGGAGGACTGGCTGAAGCTACTATATTGCTCGTCACTAACTACAGCTACCAACATGAAATCCTAATGGAGGATAAGTTTTGCCCTCATCAAGTAGCCTAGGCGTTGACAAATTTGCTAATTCTCCTTATTGTTTCTACCTTCAGAAATGGCTCACTTTGGATTGTTTTTGCAACATGATCTCTACTGATGTTGAATGGTTTGGTAGAAGTGTAAGAACATATTGATTCTTGGCCTCTTTAGAATCTAGAGCTTTCCTAGTATGAGATCTACCATAGTTCTTATTGTGAATGGGGAGAGCATGTCATTTGAGCATAGTTTAAATTTCTTCCTTCTTGTAGTTCTTATTTACACCTGAACGCCTTTGCTGCCAAAACATTGTGCCCTTGGCAGCGCTCCGCACTTGCCTATTCTGGTCTGATTGGTTTGGTCTTCAGACTGTCATAGCTAGGATATATTAAATGCACGTTGGTGCTTGAAATGATTGGAGCATCAAATTTTTATTATTTTTTAGTATTACTGAGATTTTCAGGTGTTATTTGACTCTCTTTTTATAATTTACTTTTGTCTTATTGTCTCTCTCTCTTAAAAATTAGACCGGTTGATCCACACTAAGTGGTTTTGCTTATCTTAGTCTGCTTTAACTTGTTGAGTTGTCCTCAGATTTCCTTATAATTGCATTATTGTTTGTGTAGATGATATTCAATAATTTGGCGCAGAGATATTCAAACGTGGGTGTTGGTCGTGTGTCTACTTGTAAAAACGCTAATTCTGCTAAGGCATTCTTCATGAAATTACCAGTTCTGCTGATTTTGTATGGTTTAATTCTCTGTAGGCTGTTGTTCAGTAGCAAACAACCTACTGTCATTGAGTCATTTTTGGAGATGGTGAAGCATGCTCATGCAGCTGGGGTGTTTATGCTGGCATCATTTCTGTTCTTTGTTTCTATTACTAATATAATGTTCTATCACTTGTGCTCTTCTGTGTTATTCTTAGCAACTTACCAGTTTTTTTTTTTTTTTTAATGTTTTATCTTTAATTCCTTATCATCTTCATGCAATAAAGAGATAACATTCGGTCGAAGGAAATGATGGAAAAGGCGTAAGCGCTTGTCTTATTCTTAATTCGTTCCACTTGTGTCTCAGAACCTTGCGGTAAAGCTTTTAGAGGTTGGACTGGCTGGGCAGATGGAAAGTGAGTCCGATTCATTTCAGTCTTGCATGGCAAGTTCCCTTGTGGAGAGCTTACCATCTACCACATGCAAAAAGGATGGTCATCTTTTTGAGGAGCACACTAGATGCGATATTCAAGGTATTCTTTTGTGTGATTCTGCAGAGCTAGTTTGTCTTGTATTTCACTATATTAGTTAATGCTAGCATCTCACGTTTCTTAATTGTCATTCTTGAAGGTGGTAGATGTTCTACTGAAGGACAACAAGCTGATCAACTTCTTGTGACATTGACCTCTGACATGCAACTTGATCCTACAACAGAATTTTCTAGAGAATCTGCCTTCCCCCATGATTTGAACAAAGTGGTGTCTTCTTGTCAACATTGGGCTGTTCTTCATCTTGGATGCATCCGTCGGCTTACTTTATTCTGTAAAGAACTCATTCGACTTCCAGAAATATTTGATGTCAAAGACTTGAGTTTCCGCCGGAGGTTGTCTGTTTCTTTGAATATCCTGAAGTTGCTCAGAAATCTTGTAAGGAGCATTCCTTATGTCGAAGTGAATTTTGCATTGTTGCAAAGTATTGCTGCTTTTGCGGACTTGCTCCCTGGTCTGTTCAGACCTGGGCTGGAATTTGTAAATAGCCATGTTGCTTCGGAGAATAACTACGAGAGTATTGTACTTAGCATTGTGGAAGAGTTTCTACATGTGGTGCGACTTAGCTGTGGGAGGAGGGTCTTCCAAAATATCCGTGCATGTTTACTGGGTTCAGTACTTGCTAGTTTGGACTCCAATATATGGAGATATAACAAGTCAGTCAGTAACTTGAGGCCCCCTTTGGTTTACTTCCCTCGTTGCGTTATATATCTTTTCAAACTTATTGAAGACGTGCAGAATCAGGGTGAACGTAAACATCTGGAGAGGGGTTTAGACTCAGACTTACCGTCTCATATTACTGATCCTGAAGCCAATGTTGCTTTCCATGTTCGTTCCAGAGATGTTCTATTGGTGAAGAATTACTCTGTGGAGGAGCTTCTGGAAGTCATATTTAATAGATCAACACAGTGGGTCGATAATCTGATTCATCTTCTTGTTTTCTTGCACTTTGAGGGGGCGAAGTTGCAGCCGAAACTGGAGAGATCATGTTCAAGTGGTGCAAAACCTGGTTGCTTTTCTGAGACGGAAAACAGTGCTTCCCATGATGATGAAGCCCTTTTTGGGGATCTCTTTTCCGAAAGTGGTCGCTCTGTTGGATCAAATGATGGGTATGAACAAGCACCCTCCATGGCTAATCCATTGATTGGTTTACGTAACATGATAGTACAAGCTGCTACAGAGTTATTGATCTTTCTCAAGTCCTGCATATTTTCTCCAGAGTGGTGTGCTTGCATTTATGAGGATGCTTGCAGCAAGCTCAGTCGAGACCATATTAATTGTTTGCTGTCAGTGCTTGGATGCCAAAGTTGCTATGCTGATGATTTTGAGGGTGGTGCAGCTATCCATGAACAAAGGAGGACAGAAGAAATTCATGAAGTTTGCTTTGAGCTGTTACAGAGTCTCATAAAGCGTCATGCTTTCTCTGATATACTGGAGGAATACCTTGCCTTCCAGATTTTGAGGGTTGACAATGGATCATTTGTTTATAATGAGCAAACCCTAGCCTTGCTGGCTCACATCTTAATATGTAGGGCGGGTTCAGCTGGCAGCCATTTGAGAAATAAAGTCTACAGGCAATTTGTCAGTTTTATTCTCGACACAGAAAAAGCTGTATGTTTGAATTCCCTCATATTTAAGGAACTTCTGAGCTCTCTCCCTACTGTCTTCTACATGGAGATTCTTCTTATGGCATTTCATCTGTCCTCTGAAAGTGAGAAGTTGGAGCTGGCGGAGTTTACATTTTCCACTCTAAAAACCATTGCTTTCCGCTCCCCTGTATTGAACAGTTCGGCGCTGTCATGCTGGGGTCTAATAGTTTCAAGATTGCTTATAATTCTTCGACATATGATGTTGAATCCATGTGCTTGTCCAGCATCGTTGCTTATGGATTTCAGATCGAGGCTGAACATGGCCCGATTTGTCGGATCTCACTGTAGTCATTTAAGTGAGCCTGCCACGTCATGGGCTTCATTTGCAGTAGATAATGTTGTGGGTTTGTATCCCAAAGATGAGCCTATGATCAGCTGTTTGCTTAATGTCCTCATTGATTTTGTTCCATTGCCTTCGACAATGTGTCGGGATGACGCAGTTACCTCATGTCTGTCCTTGAATGAGAATGAGATATGTGCTACTTTTTCATCGATTCTGGGGATGTGGAAGGGTAAGAAGGCCGCAGCTTCTGAAGATCTCATTGTTGAGAGGTATGTGTTTTTGCTTTGCTGGGACATGCCTGGTGTTTTGACATCAGACCATATGGACTCGTTTTGGAGTTCCAACCGTGTTCTTGAAATATCAAGCATGGAATGCTTCGTTCATTTCAGTCACATGTTGCAAGGCCACTGTGATAGTGTGAATAGCTGTGTAAACCTTGTGGATATGACCTTTAGTTTGCTCAACGATTTATGTTCTATACACATGGCTGATGACTCTGGGGAATTTGGTTGGGACTTGCTGAGGAACGGTCAGTGGCTTTCCCTTGTTATCTCCGTGCTTAATGTAGGCTTGAGAAGCTATTGTGTAAAGAATTCTATCTCTGGTGCGGATTCTGTCTTGATGGAACACAAATGGGATGGAAAGTTTGTTGGTTTTGCAGAAGGCGTTGTCTCCAGAATATTGGAGACGGATTGCATTTCTGATATATTGAAAGCGTTGTCTTCATTTTTGGCAAAATGTATGGGGGCGTACGAAAAAGCATTTTCTTCTATTATGAGTGACTGTCAATCATGTGCCCAGACTTCTTCGTCTCTTCTGCTTCTGAAGCACAGTGAATTTGATGAATGCATGAAGTGTGAGGTCCCAACAAAGAATGCTGCTCACCCGCAGCTGGAATCTGTTTATGATCTCCCGTATAAGATTGACAAAGTAATTAAGAAGAGAGCCTCCGGAGTGCTGGGTATCATTTACTCAGAATGCATGGTCCATGGCTTCCCTTCACATCCTCAAATTTCAAGTGGAACTCTTGTTTCCTGCATCCTTGTTGTCAGAGGGATAATCTGTGTTCTCGACTTGCTCTTTAAAGTCAAAGGAAAAAGTGGAGGATTCTCTGTGGAGGTGGAGGTGCTTTGTGAAATTCTTCATTCAGCAATGAAGGTCAAGTATGATAAGATATTACAGAATTTAAGAGGGAAGTGTGTAGATGTATGTCGTGGATGTACAGGTGCAGAGGGGCCAGATTATAGCTTGTTGTTCCTGCTGAAGCAAATTGAAGGATTCCTGTCAGACATCAATCTTTCAGGCAAGAGTGATCATGGTAAAGTTGAGCAGCTGGTTGTTAAAGCTGTTGATATAATGGATAATCTCCAAAAAGGTCCTTTGGGGGCGGATGTTTTCAAATTTTTTCTTGGCGCTCGCAATGTTTCCCAACGGGTTGTTGACCTTTACGGTTCGCAGTGTGGTGATTTGGTCTTTCTGATTGATTCGTTGGATAGTTGTTATTCTGAGGCAGTGAATTCGAGGGTTCTCAATTTCTTTATAGAAGTTCTGTCAGGAGATCTGTGTCCTTATGTGAAACAGAAGATTCAAAAGAAATTCCTTGGCATGGAAGTGAATTGCATGTCCAAGTGGTTTGAGAAGAGACTTTTGGGTCTCCCAACAGAAGATTCTGGTAGCCTTACGTGCGCCAAAGGAAGTTCAGTGTCCCTCAGAGAATCGACTATGACCTTTATTTTGTGCCTTGTATCTTCCGACGATTCCCTGTCTAGAGAATTATACCGCCATGTGTTTGATGCTTTGCTGCTTTCCCTGGAGATAGCATTCAAATTGTATGATGTGCATACCGCAAAATCCTATTTTGGTTTTGTTATTCAGCTTTTAAGAGATGAGGCTTCCATGAGATTACTGTTGCAGAGTGCTCTTTCTTTGATGGAGAAGTTATCTGTTAATGATCACCAGCTTCAAGGGATAAAATTTCTTTTCAGTTTTCTTGAGGCTGTCTTGATTGAGTGTGGATCTTTTAGGAATGTGCCTGCGAAAAGCTCTGGAAAATCCTTGTCTGGTAGCAGTTGTGGTGCGGGGGCTGTCGTTTCTAGATCAGGTGGATCGAGAAAAAATTCTGAGACTTTGGTTCTTACTGCTAACCAAGATGGTAGATCAGTGCCTTTCGAATGTGATGCAGCTTCCATAGATGAAGACGAAGATGATGCTACATCAGATGGGGAGGCGGCTAGTATAGACAGAGACGATGAAGAGGATTCTAGTAGTGAGCGGGCTCTTGCGTCCAAGGTTTGCACATTTACATCTAGTGGAAGCAATTTCATGGAACAGCATTGGTACTTCTGCTATACATGCGATTTAACTGTTTCAAAGGGCTGTTGCTCTGTTTGTGCAAAAGTCTGTCATCGTGGTCATCGTGTCGTGTACTCACGCTCAAGTCGTTTCTTCTGTGATTGTGGGGCGGGGGGTGTTAGAGGGAGCACTTGCCAATGTTTGAAGCCAAGGAAATTTACTGGAAGCAGTGCTGCAGCTGCTAGGGGTGCTAGCAATTTTCAGGCACTCTTGCCTTTTACAGAGGATGGGGATCAATTGCCAGACAGTGACTCAGATCCAGATGAAGATGCTACTTCAGAAGCAGATAACTCTCTGAGGCTTGCCATCCCCAAAGATGTGCAGGGCGTGATTCCTCATCTTTATGAAGAACTTGGCTTGGAGGCTCAGGTGCTTAAAATATGTACTTTGCTGTTGCCTTCTATCACAGGTAGAAGGGATGGTAATCTTTCAAGGGATAAAAATGTGATTTTGGGAGAAGATAAAGTGCTTTCTTATGGTTCTGATCTTCTTCAGTTGAAGAAGGCTTACAAAAGTGGATCTTTGGACTTGAAGATCAAGGCAGACTACTCCAACACAAAGGAACTTAGATCACTTTTGGCGACAGGTTCTCTTATGAAATCCTTGCTCAGTGTGAGTAGTCGGGGACGTCTTGCTGTTGGAGAGGGTGACAAAGTTGCTATATTTGATGTTGGACAGCTAATTGGACAAGCCACTATTGCTCCTGTGACAGCAGACAAGACTAATGTCAAGCCTCTCTCCAAGAATGTTGTTCGTTTTGAAATTGTACATCTTGTTTTTAACCCTCTGGTTGAGAATTACCTTGCTGTTGCTGGCTATGAAGATTGCCAGATCTTCACTGTTAGTCCTCGTGGTGAGGTAACAGATCGACTTGCCATTGAGCTTGCTCTTCAGGGTGCTTATATCAGGCGGGTCGACTGGGTGCCTGGTTCCCAGGTACAGCTAATGGTGGTCACTAATAGGTTTGTCAAGATTTATGATCTATCAGAGGACAACATCAGCCCCTTGCATTACTTTGTGTTACCAGATCACACAATTATGGATGCAGTACTTGCTGTTGCATCTCATGGCAAGATATACCTCATTGTACTGTCAGAGCAGGGAAGATTGTACAAGCTTGAGCTGTCAAAGGAAGGTAATGTAGGGACCAAACAACTAAATGAAAATGTTGAGTTTGCGAATGGAGATATCCAAGCAAAGGGATCATCTTTGTACTTCTCATCGACATATAAGTTGCTTTTTGTGTCTTATCAAGATGGAACTACATTTGTTGGCCGTTTGAACTCTGATGCTTCGTCGCTAACTGAGGTCTCCGCATTATCTGAGGAAGAGCAAGATGGGAAGCGACGACCTGCTGGCTTGCATCACTGGAAAGAATTGCTGCCTGGTTCTGGGTTGTTTATATGCTTTTCTAGTTGGAAATCCAATGCTGCACTTGCAGTGTCCATGGGGGCTCATGAGGTTTTCGCTCAGAATATACGACATGCAGCTGGTTCAAACTCTCCTGTTGTTGGTGCAACTGCATATAAGCCTATCTCTAAGGACAAATTCCACTCTCTTGTCCTACATGATGATGGTAGCCTTCAGATATTTTCACACGTCCAAGTTGGAGTTGATTCTGGGTCAAATACAACATCAGAGAAGGTCAAAAAACTGGGTCCAAACATCCTTAATAATAAAGCTTACTCTGGTGCTAATCCTGAATTTTCCCTTGATTTCTTTGAGAAAACGCTTTGTATCACTCCTGACGTTAAATTGGGTGGTGATGCCGTTAGAAATGGTGACTCCGAAGGAGCTAAGCAAAGCTTGGCATCTGAGGATGGATTTCTTGAAAGTCCTAGTCCTTCCGGATTTAAGGTACGGCTGTTTCAGATACTCTCTCTTGTGGTTTATTTCTGTTGTGTAAAAATTTGTGCCATTTCCATTGTGATATTTGTTTTTGATCTTCTTTAATATATTGAATGAAATGCATGTAGTTGGAAACAAGTGATCCATTGTCTCTTGCTTCCAATTTGCAAGCTGCTTAGTGGAATGATTTTTGGTTACTTGGAGTTGGGACCATTGTTTTGTGACTCAGTTATTGCAGGCTGTAATTATTCTTTGGAGTTGTTAAACTCTTGAAGCTTTGCTTTGAAGTTACAATCTATAGATTGATTCGTCCTTCTTGTTGGAAAAGTGGTAAATTTGTGTTCTACTTTGGTTGGCAGTTGGCCTATAGCTTAAATATAAATGATGGTTACAGAGGTCCAATCCAGCAAGTGTTATGGTCTTCAAAGCCTTTTGAGTGTCTTTTATCTTCTATTTTCGTTTTAAAAAGGAATATTGATGAGCTGTTTAGCTTGTTCTTGTTCAATTTATGTTTCTGCTGACAATTCTGTAGAATTGATAAACTTGAGGTTTTCTACTCCTCCTACATGTCCTTGATCTGTCTTTCACTGGTTATGCTATGGGATGTAAGCGATTCTCTGCCTTGGAGCTGTTTACATCTTTTCATTGGCATCCTTGAGGCTTACCTGAGATTGATAACTGTCCTTTTCAGATTACGGTGGCAAACTCAAATCCTGATATTGTAATGGTTGGCATCCGTGTACATGTTGGAAATACATCGGCAAATCACATCCCTTCTGATATTAGCATATTTCAGAGAGTGATCAAATTGGACGAAGGCATGCGATGTTGGTATGATATTCCATTTACGGTTGCTGAGTCTCTCCTTGCTGATGAAGAGTTCACAGTCTCAGTTGGGCCAACTTTCAATGGCTCATCACTGCCTAGAATAGACTCGCTGGAGGTCTATGGTCGTCCTAAAGATGAGTTTGGTTGGAAAGAGAAAATGGATGCAGTTCTTGACATGGAAGCACGTGTGCTTGGAAGCAATTCTTGGGTTACATCATCTAGGAAAAAGATCCGTTCTATACACTCTGCATCTCCTGAGGAAGAAGTGGTAGGAGATGGCCTCAAGCTTCTGTCAAGGTTGTATTTGCTTTGCAAATCTCAGGGATGCTCAAAAACCGAGGATATAAAACTGGAATTGAGCATGCTCAAGTGCAAACAGTTGCTCGAAACTATTTTTGAAAGTGACAGAGAGCCATTATTGCAAGCTGCTGCATGCCGTGTCCTGCAAGCCGTGTTCCCTAAAAGGGAGATCTATTACCAGGTATTCTTCCACAGTCTCTTCTCTTTTTGTTAGCTTGCTGTTTGCGATTATAATTGTGTCAATTTGGCATAAATTGGTTGCTCATTGATTGAAAATAAATATTTTTTCAGGTTAAGGATAGCATGCGCCTTCATGGTGTAGTAAAGTCTGCAGCTTTGCTGTTGTCTAGGTTGGGGGTTGGCGGTTCAACGGCAGCATGGATAATTGCAGAATTCACTGCCCAGATGCGTGCAGTGTCAAAGATTGCCCTGCATCGCCGGTCTAACTTGGCTTCTTTTCTGGAGACGAGTGGTACGCGGAATTTGCTTATTTATCTAGTATTAGTTAGTGCCTGATTCAGGATTGTGCTTCATATAGTACCACTGTTGGTTGAACTTGCTGCAACCTTGCATCTATGCTCAGTCAATGTATCATGATGTATGATTCATCTTCTATTGTTCTTTGTTCATTGTTGGCGCATCATTTTTCGTATAGGGTATACAATTATGCTAACTGATACTCTCCTGTTCTGCTGATCAGTTTTCACATGATTGAGTTCTATTAGAAACCGCTTGTTTAGCTGCCCACTGTCCCCCTGAACCCTGTGGAAGCGAGCCTTTTCTGTTTCATCTGCTAGTAATTTGCTTTTCTATTTAATTCTAGTACATGTGTAATAGACTTTGGAAATCACCATTCTTGAAATGTGCAAATCTAAGTCTCCGTTTCACGCATTCCTCAGCCTTTTCACTCCTTTAGCTTGTTGTTTAAACTACTCTGTTTTGGCTTTGCTGTTGGGTCTCTTAGACCCCTCAAGGTTGCGTTCATGTTTAGTGTATCTAAGGCTGCCTTTATTAAGATATGCTGCTATTGTCTGTGCTGACTAGTGAATATTGACAATTAGTTATAGTGCCAAGTTGGCCATCTATTTGGTTGTGCCGGAACAAATTAGAAGGTTCCTTGGGTATTTGGAAAATATATCTGTTTGATTGCAGCTTTTCAGTTGTTGATGCTAACACAACCCCACTGCCTCCTTTTTTCCTGGTGGCAGGTTCTCAGGTGGTAGATGGTCTTATGCAAGTTTTGTGGGGAATATTGGAGATCGAACAGCCTGACACACAGACCATGAACAATATTGTTATATCCTCTATAGAACTCATTTATTGTTATGCTGAGTGTTTGGCTCTACATGGAAAGGATGCAGGCAGGCATTCTGTTTCAGCTGCTATTGCATTGCTTAAAAAACTCCTATTTTCTACAAATGAAGCTGTCCAGACTGCTAGCAGGTAATGAATTTTCTGTTGCCCTTCTTTTTTTGTATTGACCTATCAGCTTACAACTAATGACATCTTTTCCTTGATACAATGGGCAGTCTGGCAATGTCTTCAAGGCTGCTTCAGGTTCCATTTCCGAAGCAAACTATGTTGTCAAGTGACGATGTTGCAGAGAATGCTCCTTCAGGCACTTCCCACCCAGATGCTGTAAGTGCTCCTGGTGGAAATGCACAGATCATGATAGAAGAAGATTCCATCACATCCTCAGTTCAGTATTGTTGTGATGGTTGTTCCACTGTCCCTATATTAAGGCGAAGGTGGCATTGCTCTGTTTGCCCAGATTTTGATTTGTGTGAAGCATGTTATGAATTATTGGATGCAGACCGGCTTCCTCCACCACATTCTAGGGATCACCCTATGACAGCTATCCCAATAGAAGCGGAAACACTGGGAGGAGAAGGCAATGAAATTCATTTTCCAGCTGAGGATTTAAGTGACTCTAATATTTTGCCAGGTTCATCACATTCCAATGTGCAGAGTTCTACCCCATCTATACATGTGCTGGAACCTAATGAGCCTGAGGATTTCTCAGCATCTGTGCTTGATCCTGTCTCAATCTCTGCATCAAAACGAGCTGTGAATTCTTTGCTTCTCTCGGAGCTCCTTGAACAATTAGGAGGCTGGATGGAGACAACCTCTGGTGTTCGAGCGATTCCGGTGATGCAGCTTTTCTACAGACTGTCTTCTGCTGTTGGTGGACCTTTTATAGACAGTACAAAACCTGGAAGCTTAGACCTGGAGAAATTGATAAAGTGGTTTCTGGATGAAATTAATCTTGGCAAGCCATTTGTAGCCAGAAGCCGTTCTTCCCGTGGTGAAGTCACTATCCTTGTTTTCATGTTCTTCACCTTGATGCTCCGAAATTGGCATCAGCCCGGGAGTGATGGGTCTGTTTCGAAGCCTGGTGGACCTTCAGATGCGCCTGACAGAAGCTATACTCAGAATCCCTTGACTGCACCTGTTGCTGTGACATTATCTCCAGATGACCAAGAGAAGAATGACTTTGCCTCCCAGCTGCTTCGTGCTTGTAATAGTCTTAGGCAGCAATCTTTTGTTAATTATCTCATGGATATTTTGCAGCAGCTCGTTCATGTCTTTAAGTCTTCAGCTGGGAGTCTTGAAAATGCAACTGGTTTACACCCAGGTTCTGGATGCGGGGCTCTATTAACGGTACGCAGAGATCTGCCGGCTGGAAACTTTTCTCCTTTCTTTTCTGATTCATATGCAAAAGCCCACAGAGCAGACATATTTGCTGACTATCATAGGCTTCTGTTGGAAAACACTTTTCGTTTGGTCTACAGTCTGATCCGTCCTGAAAAGCATGATAAAACGGGAGAAAAAGACAAGGTTTACAGAATCTCTTCCAGCAAAGACTTGAAGCTAGATGGATATCAAGATGTTCTTTGCAGTTACATAAATAATCCTCATACAACTTTTGTTAGAAGGTATGCAAGGAGACTCTTTCTACATTTATGTGGAAGCAAGTCTCATTATTACAGTGTTCGAGACTCCTGGCAGTTCTCAACTGAACTCAAGAAGTTGCACAAACATGTCAATAAAACTGGTGGCTTCCAGAATCCTGTCCCATATGAGAGAAGCGTTAAGATTATAAAGTGCCTGTCCACTATGGCCGAAGTGGCTGCTGCACGTCCTAGAAACTGGCAGAAGTATTGTTTGAGGCATGGAGATGTTTTGCCTCTTCTGTTGAATTGGATATTCTATCTTGGGGAGGAGTCTGTAATCCAGATGCTTAAACTCCTTAATTTGGCTTTCTACACTGGAAAGGATGTGAGCCACCCTCATAAAGCTGAATCAGGTGATGCTGGGTTGAGCTCCAACAAATCTGCTTCGAAGGCTCAGGATTCTAAGAAAAAAAAGAAAGGAGATGATGGAATTGAGGCTGGTTCAGAGAAGTCCTGCTTGGACATGGAAGTAGCTGTTGATATCTTTACTGACAAGGGTGGTGAAGTCTTGATACAGTTTATTGATTGCTTCCTTCTAGAGTGGAACTCAAGTGCTGTTCGTGGTGAAGCAAAGTCTGTCATTTATGGCATCTGGCAGCATGGAAAGCAGTTGGTTAAGGAGATTATGTTGAGGCTGCTATTACAGAAAGTAAAGTGCTTGCCCATGTATGGGCTGAACATTGCTGAATATACGGAATTGCTCACATGGTTACTGGGCAAGATCCCGGATGGGAGCTCAAAGCAGCTTAGTGGGGAGCTTCTAGATAAATGCCTAGCCTCTGATGTCATTCAGTGCTTCTATGAGACACTTCATGCACAGAATGAACTACTAGCTAATCACCCCAATTCCCGTATATATAACACTCTGAGTGGTCTTGTGGAATTTGATGGATATTACTTGGAGAGCGAGCCTTGTGTTGCTTGCAGCTCTCCTGAAGTGCCTTACAGCAGGATGAAGCTAGAAAGTCTGAAATCTGAGACAAAGTTCACAGACAATCGCATAATAGTGAAATGCACTGGCAGCTACACTATCCAGTCTGTTACAATGAATGTCCATGATGCTCGTAAGTCCAAATCAGTAAAGGTCCTGAACTTGTATTACAATAATAGGCCAGTGGCTGACTTGTCAGAGTTGAAAAATAATTGGTCCTTGTGGAAGCGTGCTAAGAGTTGCCACCTCAGTTTTAATCAAACAGAAGTCAAAGTTGACTTCCCTATTCCAATTACTGCTTGCAACTTCATGATTGAGCTTGATTCCTTCTATGAAAATCTTCAGGCATCATCGATGGAGCCGCTGCAATGTCCAAGATGCAGTAGACCTGTAACTGATAGACACGGTATATGCGGTAATTGCCATGAGAATGCATATCAGTGCAGACAGTGCCGTAATATAAATTATGAGAATTTGGATTCTTTCCTGTGTAATGAGTGTGGATATAGCAAGTATGGCCGTTTTGAGTTTAACTTCATGGCTAAACCCAGTTTTATATTTGATAACATGGAGAATGATGAAGACATGAAGAGGGGACTAGCGGCAATAGAGTCTGAATCAGAAAATGCTCATAGAAGGTATCAACAGCTCTTGGGTTTCAAAAAACCTCTGCTTAAGATTGTATCAAGCATCGGTGAAAATGACATGGACTCTCAGCAGAAAGATTCTGTCCAGCAGATGATGGTTTCCTTGCCTGGACCTTCATGTAAGATAAATCGTAAAATTGCACTTTTGGGTGTTCTATATGGTGAGAAATGCAAAGCAGCCTTTGACTCTGTTAGCAAGAGTGTCCAGACTCTGCAAGGGCTTCGTCGGGTTTTAATGAATTATTTGCACCAAAAACATTGTGCCAACACCACGAATCATTCTAGGTTTGTGGTTTCCAGATCACCAAGCAGTTGCTATGGCTGTGCTACGACGTTTGTAACCCAGTGCCTTGAGATATTTCAGGTTCTATCAAAGCATTCTAATTCTAAGAAACAACTTGTTGCATCAGGCATCTTAACAGAATTGTTTGAAAATAATATTCATCAAGGTCCAAAGTCTGCTCGTGCACAAGCTAGAGCTGTGCTTTGTGCCTTCTCAGAAGGCGATTTGAATGCTGTTAGTCAGTTGAATAATTTGATACAGAAGAAGGTGCTATATTGCCTTGAACATCATAGATCCATGGACATTGCTGTTGCCACCCGAGAGGAGATGCTGTTGCTTTCAGAGGTTTGTTCTTCAACTGACGAATTCTGGGAGTCAAGGTTACGTGTTGTTTTCCAATTGCTATTCACTTCCATAAAGGTGGGTTCCAATCATCCTGCCATTTCAGAACACATAATTCTTCCTTGTCTGAGGATTATATCTCAGGCTTGCACACCTCCAAAGCCTGACTTGCTGGAGAAAGAAACAGTTGGCAAATCATCTCAAATTCCATCATTGAAGGACGAAAATAGTTCAAGTGGTCCTGGTTCTGGTGCTGCCACAGTCAATGGCAGTAAGTCTGCTTCAGAATTCGTGGAGAGAAACTGGGATGGTACTCAAAAGGCTCAGGATATTCAATTATTGAGTTATACAGAATGGGAGAAAGGAGCATCATATCTTGATTTTGTCAGGAGGCAGTATAAAGTATCTCAGGCATTTAAAAGTGCCGGGCACAGGTCACGGACACAGAGATACGATTATTTGGCATTGAAATATGGACTTAAATGGAAACGCCGTGCTTGTGCTAAGAATAATTTGTCATCATTTGAGCTTGGGTCATGGGTTTCAGGACTTATACTAAGCGCTTGCTCTCAATCGATAAGGTCAGAGATGTGTATGTTGATCAACTTGCTTTGTGCCCAGAGTTCCTCAAAACGATTCCGCTTGTTGAATTTGTTAATGGCATGGTTGCCGTTGACTCTCTCTGCTGCTGAGAGTGCTGTGGAGTATTTCGAATTGCTGTTCAAGATGATAGAGACAGAGGATGCTCGGTTGTTCCTCACAGTCAGGGGATGTTTGGGAACCATTTGCAAGTTGATTTCCCAAGAAGTGAATAATATTGAATCCTTGGAGCGGAGTCTGCATATTGACATTTCACAAGGATTTATACTTCACAAGTTAATTGAGCTTCTTGGAAAATTTTTGGAGGTTCCAAACATTAGAGCGAGGTATGATTTAGTGAACTCTTTTCTGAAGCATACTTGGAAACTTGCTCTCTCTTGATCTCTAAATCAAACTGGTTTTCGTGTCAGATTCATGCAAGACAATTTGCTTTCTGAAGTCCTTGAAGCACTGATTGTCATTCGAGGATTGGTGGTCCAGAAAACAAAGTTAATTGGTGACTGCAATCGACTTTTGAAAGATCTTCTAGACAGTCTTCTGCAGGAAAGCAGTGAGAACAAGCGACAGTTCATACGGGCTTGTATTTGTGGTCTGCAAATCCATGGAAATGAGAAGAAAGGACAAACTTCACTGGTAAGCAACTGAGAATACTACATGAACCTCCTTGACAGACCTGGCTCCTGTCCCTTGTCTTCGTGTTTGTTTATTAGTTCGAAGTACAGTCCTGTTACTTGATGAATTACTGTGCTTCCGCCTATGCCCTGATGGGCCTTAGCCCTTTCTCTTGTTCTCTTTCATATCGATAGGTCAGAGTTCAGGCCTCTTATTGGATGATCAATTATTGTGCTCTGAACTTAGTCAAACTGATATGCTTATCTTGTTCTTCAAACCTTTCTGTATGCAGTTTATCTTGGAGCAGCTATGCAATCTGATCTGTCCTTCGAAACCAGAATCTGTGTACCTGCTGGTTCTCAATAAAGCCCACACACAGGAGGAGTTCATCAGGGGTTCTATGACCAAGAATCCTTATTCCAGTGCAGAGATTGGTCCTCTTATGCGTGATGTAAAAAATAAAATCTGCCATCAGCTAGATTTGTTGGGTCTTCTGGAAGATGATTATGGAATGGAGCTGCTAGTTGCGGGGAATATCATTTCTCTTGATTTGAGCGTTGCCCAAGTTTATGAGCAAGTATGGAAGAAGGCAAATACTCAATCTTCTAACTCTGTAGCTAACGCAACCATGCTATCCCCTGGTTCTGTCGCCTCAACGAGGGAGTTTCCTCCAATGATTGTGACGTATCGTCTCCAGGTTAGCTTCACTGTCTAGATTGATAACATGATGCACACTGCACTGGTTTTGAATGGTTGTTGTCATCTGTTGAATGTTGGGTCAGTGCAATTTGCTTATTAGGAACCTGTTGACTTTACTGCATCAATGCCCCATGTTTCCTCTTTTGTTAATGTTTAGTAACGGCAAAGGGGCTTTACGTTATCCTGATGGCATCTACGGGAGATTTGGAATTTCTCTATGAAACTGGTGCTGCTATTTTTCCTGTGGGACAGCTCCTGCTTTAATTAAATCCACGAACACCTATGCATATATAATTTAGCCTATTTGGGAAACTTGTTTTCTAGCTCTTAGCTTTGACCACCTAGTGATTACATGTTCTACTGTGGTCTGTATCATTATCAGTGATAGGAAGTCCTGTTCTGAAGTACCTCGTGCTATATGTATTCGTACAATATATTTTTCTCTGTCGCATGCCGTCTGATATGGTGTTCTGCAAAGATGAATCAATTGTTGCAAGATGCAGTATTCCAAATTGCAATGAACTATGCTTATTTTGAAATACGAGCTTGGTTGTCGACATCATGGCGTCTGAACTGTTCTGCTTGTTCTTGGAACAATGGCAGGGGTTAGATGGTGAAGCTACGGAACCCATGATCAAAGAGCTGGAGGAGGATAGAGAAGAATCTCAAGATCCCGAGGTCGAGTTTGCAATAGCAGGGGCAGTCAGGGAGTATGGTGGGCTAGAGATCATTTTGGACATGATTAAGGTGTGTCTTCATTCTTTTCAAATTTCTCTGGGTAGTGGCTAATATTAAAATGGGACCAAGTATTATATGGTGCTGTTGGATTGACACTTTTTCCTGTTATTGTAGACAATTTACATCGGATACTCTTATGATTTGTTACTGGGACTCCAAACGAGCACCCAGATATACCTCCCCTCATATCGCTTACTGGCTTCCCGCACCCCCAAAAAAAAACCCCTCGAATCTGGACCCTTTTTATGAAGGATTCACATTATTGCCCTGACTGTCAACTGTTCATTCTTAGACTTAGTCGACTTAGTATGTTCTAATTTTATGTCTAAAGAAACATGAGTGTGCTGAGCTAATTGTTCTTGTTTGTTTAAATATTTGAATCACCTTCTGCCTATTTCACCTAGTGAAAAGTGGTGAGGTAAACGTTCTCTATCAAACGCTTACTGTATTCACTTTCAGCCATATTTGAAGGTTTTTTATGGCACACCCTTCCCCGGAAGAACCATCTGATAAAGATTGTAATGTGACTGGTGCCTGTTTCTGGCTTCAAATAAATGTGTATATTTAGTTCATCATATGAAATTTGCTGTCAGCTGCTGTGCACACCGTTGTACCTTTTTTTTTAAAGATTATGGTGTCAATTTATGTGTTTGTCTAATGGCATTAGTTCTCTTCTTTAATGTCATGGATCAAGTAGTAGTTGCCTTGTGTAAATTTTGCAGCGCCTACGAGATGACTTGAAGTCCAATCATGAGCAACTGGTTGCAGTGCTCAACCTTCTGATGCACTGTTGTAAGATAAGGGAAAATAGGCGGGCCTTATTAAGGTTGGGAGCTTTAGGCTTACTTCTGGAAACAGCAAGGCGTGCTTTTTCTGTGGATGCTATGGAGGCAGCTGAAGGCATTCTCTTGATTGTTGAGTCCCTGACCTTAGAGGCTAATGAAAGCGATAACATAAACATTGCTCATAGTGGTCTAACTGTTGCCAGTGAGGAAACAGGTGCTGATGAGCAGGCGAAAAAGATAGTTCTCATGTTCTTGGAACGTCTATCTCATCCTTCAGGCCTGAGAAAATCAAACAAACAACAAAGGAATACAGAGATGGTTGCAAGAATATTGCCTTACTTGACCTACGGTGAACCTGCAGCCATGGAAGCTCTTATACAACATTTTGATCCATATCTGCAGAACTGGACAGAATTTGACAGGCTACAGAAGCAGCACGAAGACAATCCAAAGGACGACAACATCGCACAGCAAGCCATGGAGCAGAAATTTGCCGTGGAGAACTTTGTCAGAGTTTCTGAATCACTGAAAACAAGCTCTTGTGGTGAAAGGCTAAAAGATATCATACTGGAGAGGGGAATAACAAGGGTTGCAGTGAGGCACCTAAGAGAGACATTTGGAGTTGCTGGGCAGCCTGGTTATAGATCTACTGCAGAGTGGGCACTAGGGCTGAAACTTCCATCTGTTCCTCTCATCTTGTCTATGTTGAGAGGATTATCAATGGGACACTTGCCCACTCAAAATTGTATCGATGAAGGAGAGATTCTACCGCTGCTTCATGCACTGGAAGGAGTCTCAGGGGAGAACGAGATTGGAGCAAGAGCAGAAAATCTACTGGATACTCTATCTGATAAGGAGGGGAAAGGGGATGGATTCCTAGGGGAGAAAATCCGCAAGCTGCGGCATGCGACAAGGGATGAGATGAGACGACGTGCTTTAAGGAAAAGGGAAGAACTGCTACAGGTATGTTGTGATAGAATTCTTGGGTTTTTATTTTTCTCTTTTCTTGGGCGCTGCCGGGGGGGGGGAGGACCTTGTATTCATTAATTTTTGTAATTTAGAAGTTGCATATTTATAGTTCTAGCTGATGTGTTTGACCTACTCTTGCTTTGTCTGCAGGGACTCGGAATGAGGCAGGAACTGTCTTCTGATGGTGGGGAACGTATAGTTGTCTCAAGGCCGGTTCTTGAAGGCTTGGAAGATGTGGAGGAAGAGGAAGATGGCTTGGCATGCATGGTTTGCAGAGAAGGTTACAGATTGAGGCCCAATGACCTTCTAGGAGTTTACTCGTACAGCAAGCGAGTAAACCTAGGTGTCGGCACTTCAGGAAGCACTAGGGGAGAGTGCGTTTACACAACTGTGAGCCATTTCAACATAATCCATTTTCAGTGTCATCAAGAGGCCAAAAGAGCCGATGCTGCTCTCAAGAACCCAAAGAAAGAATGGGAAGGAGCCACTCTCAGAAATAATGAGACGCTCTGCAATGCCCTGTTCCCTGTAAGAGGGCCTGCTGTTCCGTTGGCTCAGTATGTCCGCTTTGTGGACCAATACTGGGATAATCTGAGTGCTCTTGGACGTGCTGATGGAAGCCGCCTCCGGCTCTTGATGTATGACATTGTTCTGGTGTGTTACCTCTTTTCATCTCTGAATTCTGGTTGTGCGTAATGTGTTTATACAAGCCTTTAGGAACGGCGACCTGATTAGTCTTTGTTCGTCATAGCTTGTTGTGTTTATAGTGTGATGAGATTAGATCAGCTATTCACAACTCACTCACGTTTCTCATTAAATTTCCTCACAGATGTTGGCTCGGTTTGCAACTGGAGCATCCTTTAGTGCTGACAGTAAAGGTGGTGGGAAAGAGAGCAACTCCAAGTTCCTACCATTTATGATTCAGATGGCTCGTCACCTGCTAGACCAAGGCAGTGCCTCTCAACGTCGTTCTATGTCAAGGGCAATCTCTTCATATCTTTCCTCATGCTCCGATTCTCGATCTCCGTCCTCAGCTCCACCACAACCATCTTCTGGTGGAAACGAAGAGACCGTACAATTCATGATGGTGAGCTCCCTCCTCACCGAGTCCTACGAGTCTTGGCTCCAACACCGCCACGCCTTCTTGCAGAGAGGAATCTACCACGCATACATGCAACACTCCCATAGCCGGTCCACACCCCGAGGATCAGCAACCCAGGAAGCAGGAAACACCAGCGGTAATGAGGATTTGTTGTCCATCATCCAACCCATGCTGGTCTATACTGGTCTAATAGAACAGCTCCAACAATTCTTCAAACCAAGAAAATCCTCAGCTGTTACCCCTGCCGGGGAAGGAACATCAAGGCAATCAGAAGGGGACGAGGAGAGTGGCTTGGAAGGATGGGAGGTCATAATGAAGGAGAAACTTCTGAACGTGAGCGAGATGGTCGGTTTCTCCAAGGAGCTCTTATCTTGGTTGGATGATATGTGTTCGGCCGGGGATTTGCAGGAAGCTTTTGATGTGATTGGGGCTTTAGCTGATGTGCAATCTGGAGGGTTCAAAAGCTGTGAAGAATTTGTGCACGCTGCGATTAACGCAGGCAAAAGCTGAAGGCCGTGTCTGACAGTCTTGGGCAGATTGTCATGTTGTCTATTGTTGTGCAGTCTGCGTGAGTCTTTGCTGGGAATTTTGTTGTGTAGATTGTATTGCTAAAGCTGTTCCGTCGGGATTTAAAAGTGAACTGAATAGACTGCATCTGCGCATACGACTTGTTTCTTCAATTTAATATGAAGTAAAGAACATTCGATTTGCCCAACACGACTATCAAGCTTTGATGGACACTGCTCGTCTTTTATATCTCTTTTTCTTACTTTTTAGGGAAGCAAATGTAATATCAAGTTTTGAGGTCCGTCAACCAGTAATTACCCATCATCATCATTCCTTTGCTATGTTTGGTTTATAAATTCAACATGTAATGCAATAACATTTTGCATCCAATGTGTTTGCACTATTTTGGAAGTGATGAGTGAATGAAAATTAAATCTCAACTCCAATATAGTTAGATTTGAACAAACTAATAAGTACTTTCAACAATAATGTACCAAAAGGGAAAGTTTTCCAAGTAAGTAATAGTTTCAAAGATACATTTGGTATAACAGGTTGAATGACGAACCCTAGCCATTCCCCTGAAGAAGCCGACCATTTATCTCACTTAAAGAAGAAGATGAAGCATTCAAACAATGAAGGAGAATTAGACGGCGACGATATAGAAGATGAGGAGATGGAGGATTCCTTCTCGGATGGACTCTACAGAAACTGTGAAAATCCTAGTCAAAACACCCTCGAAGGGGGACTCCCTAGACCACAAGGAGGGCTATCTTATCGGGACACGCTCTGGAGAAACAATCCAAAATTGTCCTTCAATGTGATGCAAAATGCCATCTGGGATGATGCCCTTCAAGGAGAGGAATCAGGAGACGATGAATCGTCAGAAATAGACGATCCAGCATGCCCCACCATTACTTTGACAGCCATGGAAAAGCGACAATTGAGAAACCCGTGGAGAAATGCAATAATCATCAAGATGTTCGATAAAGGGATTGGTTACCTCCAACTGAAGCGGAGACTGAAGACCAAATGGGCCTTAAAAGTGTACTTTTCCCTCATTGATATAGGATGTGACTGCCATGTCACAAGGTTTATGAATCCAGAAGACTATACCCATGTCATGACACAAGGACCGTGGATGCTTGGAGATAACTACTTGGTCATCAGGGAATGGGTGCCAAACCTTACACATGAGGAGGAAAGCATTGCCGAGTTTACAGCATGGGTTCGAATTCCACGTTTGAGCGTGGAGTATTTCAACAAAAGCTTCCTACTACAGAAGATTGGAGGTAAGATTGGGAAGATTATAAGAGTCGATGACACCACGGCCAACGTGGAAAGGGGACAGGACATTCGAATGAGCATAGAAGTGGATCTATCCAAGTCACTACTATCAAAATTCCAATCAAATGGTCGTATATGGAGAATTCAGTACGAGGGCCTCCGCATGATCTGTTTTAAGTGCGAAAAGCAAGGTCATACAGAGGAGAACTGCCCCACCCACCCGAGCAACCATGATCAGACTACAGAGGGAACGAATGCATGCAATACCCGAAGCAAGGCAAATGAGCACTCAAAAAAACCAGAAGAGGAAGCTACCTATGGTAGCTGGATGATGGTGAAAAAGTCGGCACGGAGAAGAAACGCAAGATCACAGAACCAATCTGGTCCACATGGGACGGCCCAATCGAACCGGTCCCGACCTGAGCATAGAGAGGGGCAAGAAATGAATATAGTAGTTCAAAAGAAGGAAGTCAATCAAAATTCCAATTCCAACTCAGAAGCTGATTTGGAAAACAACATAATTAACAGAGGTGATCAAGGATCCAGATTTCGCGTCTTATCTGAACTGGATCTTAACCCGAGCATTGGTGAGGAAGATATGGGGGAAACTTGCCAAAACCAAACTGTAGGGGCTGTTTTGGGAAGAGATGATCAGAATAAAGAAAATTGCCTAATGGTGTACCCAGGAGAAGATTTGGAGTAGGAACCGTGCAACCCGCGGAATGCAGGAACGCTATCTACACAGCATCGAGAGCCCACATCATGCCAGCATAGCTATCATTCCCTCACATGCTAGGAGTAACATATACCCACGACCTAGCCCAAGCAGGAGACTGGACCCAATTCACGCACCAAGGCAGATCACAGCCCAAAGCAATAGGCTAACCAAGATGGGGCCAGAGCAAAGTACCCACACACAGGACAGCCAACGCAAAAGAAGCCCAACGGATGTGGGGCGACCTCACTCCATAACACCAGCTCGGAGGACGATAGCCCAGACTGGGAGACCCATAGTAAAGCAATACTGGGCCTCCCACAGGAGGAATAATGGACCAAGTAAGGGATACTCGAGGAGCAGGAACTGTTGAACAGAAGGCGCCCGGCGTCGGAACCCAGAATGCACGAGGCCCGTTACGTGTAGCCCAACTGAATGGTAACTCTAGTGCGCCCTTGGGCCGAAGAGTTTAAGCTGAAAATCTTCCTCACCAATGTTATCTATGAATAATACAAATCAAGGAAATATGGAAACAAATGCTGATCAACAGCGTTGGAGGAACAAGGATAGGCTTCTGGCATAGAATGTCCGGGGTACCGGGAGTCGTGAATTCTTAAGTACGCTACGGGAACACATCCGTATGCAACAACCCCATATCTTAGAACTGCTGCAAACCCACATAAGTGGCAATAAAGCGCTAGGGCTTTGCAATAAAATTGGTTACCATGGACAATACCGAATTGAAGCACAGGATTCCAAGGTGGCATATGGGCGCTATGGGACACGAACGAAGTCAACCTTACCCCTGTGAGGGCACATCAGCAGTTTATTACTATGGAAGTCAAAAAGAGAGGGGCTAAGCTTTGGCTATTTACGGCAATCTATGCGAACCCACATGTGCAGAACAGAGATCAGTTATGGATTGAGCTAAGTCAGCTTCCGGAGCGAGTATCAATTCCTTGGATGCTAGCTGGTGACTTTACTGAAACCCGTTCACCGCATGAGCTTGACCATGGAGGGGACAATATGATGCGTAGATGTGCGAGATTCGCCGATTGGATAGAAAACAATGGCCTAATTGATCTGGGCTATTCGGGCCTATGCTTTACATGGGCCAGAGGAAACACATGGGAAACTCGGAAAAGTGCTCGGCTTGACAGGGCACTATGCAATGCGCGATGGAGGGCACGATTTCAAGAAGGGGCGGTTAGACACTTGATCCGAAGCTACTCGGATCACTTCCCATCCTCATAGATTTGAATGCTTTTCTCCCGATCATGAGAAATCCAAAACCGTTTCGCTTCCAAGTGGCCTGGACTAGTCATAAGCACTTCGACGAATACTTAAAACTGCATTGGAAAGGTGGCTTATCATTGGTACCAGCCTACCTAGCGGATGACTTGGTAAAATGGAACAAAGAAGTTTTCGGGAACTTATTTAGAAGGAAGCAAAAAACTTGGGCTTGGCTGGACGGTGTTCAGAGACAATTAGCCCAAGGAGGACGGCACTATCTACTGAAACTGGAAGAGAAGCTAAAGAAAGAGCTTGAGGACATCTTGAACCAAATTGATGTATTGTGGCTCCAGAAATCACGAGTGGATGCAATCCGAGACAGCGATCGTAATACACGGTACTTCCATCTAAGCACCATAATAAGGAGGAGAAACCGAATTGCGACATTGCAAAATGAAGATGGCGAGTGGATTACTGAGCCAGAATATGTGCGCAAAAGGGTGGTGAATTTTTTCGCACAACTCTACACAGAACTTGAGCCTGAGAGGAGATGTTCTACCCCTCTACATGATCTATTCCCCAGATTAGACCAAGAGGCTTATAGGCAACTGGCGAAGCCCTTCACAACAACGAAAATATGGGCTACTGTGGCATCCATAGGGCCGTTCAAGGCCCCGGGACCGGATGGATTCCAGGCACTATTTTACCAATGTTATTGGGATCTTGTTGGGGAAAATGTTTGTGACATGGTGATGAAGGTGCTTCAGGGCCAGATGCTACCAGAGACCCTGAATAGTACCTACCTTGCACTTGTACCGAAGATTGACGACCCACAGCTGCCTTCTCAGTTCAGTCCGATAAGTCTTTGCACTGTAGCATACAAAATCGTCCTAAAGACAATAGTGCAAAGACTCAAAGGAGTACTCCCTAAATTAGTTGCACCCACAAAAGCCAGTTTCGTGCCGGGACGAGTAATAGGGGATAATATTCTTATTATGCAAGAGATTCTTCACACAATGAGAAGGGCGAAAAGCAAGAGAGCATGGATGGCCATCAAAATAGACTTGGAAAAGGCTTACGATCGGTTACGATAGCTTCGTCCGTGAAACAGTGATGGAGATGCACCTCCCAAGCCATTTGATAGAGGTTGTAATGAGGTGTATCTCAACATGTTCGATGGCAGTTTTATAGAATGGGAAACCAACGGAGAAATTTCGGCCAACAAGGGGAATCCGCCAAGGCGACCCTCTATCGCCTTACATCTTTGTGGCTTGCATCGAAAGACTGACGCATCTAATAGAGGATGCTATTTTTATGAATCAATGGAAACCGATCCAGGCGAGTAAAGGGGAACCTCAAATATCAAGTCTGTTATTTGCCGATGATCTCATCCTATTTGCTGAAGCCTCGGCCGAACAAGCCCCCGTGATAAATCAGTGTCTTCCCTAGTTTTGCACAGCATCCGGCCGAAAAGTAAACACGTCGGAAGTCCAAAATTTCCTTCTCCCCAAATATTCAAGACTACAAGGTTGATGAAATCTGCAGCATTCTAGGCATGACCACTACGGCCGATTTAGGAAAGTATCTCGATGTGCCCACTATCAATGGTCGAATAACCAAAGCCACCTATAAACATATGGTGGAACGGTTGGAGAAACGACTTGCAGGTTGGAAGGAAAAATGCCTGTCACTAGCGGGGAGAATTACCCTTATTCAGTCAACCTTGGCGGCAATACCCTCATACACCATGCAAACGGCGAGGTTACCAAGATCAACATGCGACAAACTTGATCGTAAAACAAGGCGCTTCTTGTTTGGGGGG
>NCQV01092944.1:11242-22026 GCA_002740545.1 Lophocereus schottii | reverse complement strand
TAACCTGTCTTAGGGAAGACGGTTACGTGGGTTGCAATTTGTAACAACGTGTATTACTATTGTAATGTGATTAGCCCATTTAGTGAAGTGTGTAAATCCTACACGAGGTAGCTCGTGGTTTTTTCACCTCAGTTGGGCTAGAGGTGTTTTCCACGTAAAAAATCCTGTGTCCATTATTTTCGCAGTTAATTTTGTTGGATTTTCGCTTCTGCTTATCTCAGGAACAACCTGTGCGAACAGGGCCTAAGACTGTTTGCCAGCATATTACAAAAATCGGACACCACAATTCACCCACCCTCTTGTGGTTGTGTACTCTATAAATCAACAGTGTGGACCGCCGGTCAAGAGGACTCGTAAGTCAGTCGGTTAGCGAGGCACAACGAGAACGTTGTGTGCTTCAAGTGGGGGTGATTGTAACACCCCAAGTGTGGCTTAAAAAAGGATTGAAGTGACTACTTATATCACCAAAGGTGCACCTTTCTTTTCGGGAAGCCCACTCTTAAGAACTCCACAGTTAAGTGTGCTTGCTGGGGTACAATATTGGGATAGGTGACCTCCTGGGAAGTTTCCCGGACAGTGTGTGAGCGAGGACGAAGCATGCCGAAAAGACTTGTGATGATTTATGGGGCCATTCGTTAATCCTTGAAGCTATTATTGGTAAAACCTGCGGCCGAGAGGGGTCGGGGTGCTACAAAGGTGCACCTTTCTTTTCGGGAAGCTCACTCTTAAGAACTCCACAGTTAAGCGTGCTTACTGGGGTGCAATATTGGTATGGATGACCTCCTGGAAAGTTTCCCGGGCAGTGTGTGAGCGAGGACGAAGCATGCCGGAAAGACTTATGATGATTTATGGGGCCAGTCGTTGATCCTTGAAGCTGGTATTAGTAAGATCTGCGACCGAGAGGGGTCGAGGCATTACAGTAAGGCTAAACTGACTTGATTGGTAATTGTCCCCCTCCTACTTATGTGAAAGAGACAATATCTTTTCTTGGACATGTTGGCTTTCATCATTGTTTTATCAAAGACTTTAGCAAGATAGTTTAGTCTTTGACTAACCTTTTGGCTAACGATGTGCCGTTTTACTTCTCTGAGGGGTGTCATGTGGTATTTACTGAGCTTAATGAAATCTTGACCTCTGCTCCTATTCTTCATCGTTCTATCTAGGGAGAACCTTTTGAGCTAATACATAATGCATCTAATTATGCTGCCGGGGTTGTTTTAAGGCAATGTGTCGATAAGAAACCCTGAGTCATTTATTATGCTAGTCACACTCTAAATGATGCACAACTGAACTACACTGTGACTAAGAAAGGATTTTTGGTTGTGATTTTTGGTTTTGAGAAGTTTAGATCTTATCTGATTGGGTCTTATGCCATTGTCTATGCTGACCTTTATGCTTTTAAGTACTTTCTTTCTAAGAAAGGATCTAAGCCTATACTAGTGAGGTGGAGTTTGCTTTTGTAAGAATTTGATTACGAGATTAGAGATAAGAAAGGTTCTTTTGAACACTTGTCTAGTATTATGTGCGATAGAGAACTTGAGTCTCATATTTCTGAATGCTTTTCCAATGAGCACTTGTTTGTACTCCACCATAGTTTATGGTATGCTGATAGTGTGAACTTCCTAATTCCTAGTTGGATTCTTAAGGGTTGAACTAAGAATAATAAAGATTGATTCTTCCACCTTATGAAATTCTTTGTTTGAGATGACCCTTACTTATTTAAGTACTATTTTAACCAAGTTTTTTGAAGGTGTATTCTAAACCATGAGATTAGGAGTGCCCTTTCATTATGTCATAACCAAGTATGTAAGAGGCATTTCAATAGGAGAAGGATCGTAGCCAAAATTCTTCAGTGTGGTTTCTCTTGGCCTACTTTGTTAATGGATTGATGCATACCAAGCCCTAAATCAACTCTTGGCTACATCTTCACTAGAGTTGGAAAAGTTTGACCCGACATGATAACATAACACGAACTTGACCTGAAGTTATTGAGAAAAACACGAACCCGACCCAAACCGAACCGATTTTGATCCGAAGTCAACATGGTTTGACCGATTAGTGTGAAAACTTGTTATTTTTCAGTTTTGAGCACATCTAAGCTATTTTCAAGGCCAACATGAAAGTGACCTGTTTATTAAATGGGTCGACCCGACCCGCTCCGTTCCCAGCTCTAATCCTCACCACACCAAAGCCCAAGCCATCCATCCTTGGCCAAGATGGTCACTGCTCCAGCACTTCACCCCAATTTCGACTCGAGCTCTCACCACCCAAATAATGTCCAATTGGGGATATCTTTACTTACTTTGGAAGATTAGGGAGTTAACCTTAGGAGGATGTAATAAAATTTGGAGTGCATTTTAATTCCTTAAAGTGGTGAAAACACCAACTTATACAGTGCTAATTTCAACCGAAAACTTACTAAATTTGGATCAAGATTAAATCCTAAGAAACCAAGCCTAAACAAAGACGCCTAAGTTTTCTAATTCGCTAAGATGTATAGTTTAGCCCCATATGCTAAAATTTGACATTGATTTCCAATATTTGGAGAAATGGTCCAAATATATGGAGTATGCACTAAATTCCAACGTTGAAGCAATCTGGAACTTGGCCTTAATTAAGGTCGCTACAATTGTGATCTTGGAGATTAATTCATATGGGATGATTTTATACTCACCAAGGAAGATTTTCAAAGTGGTAGAGCCTCGATTGATGGAGTAAAGCATTCTAAAAGCTCCCTAGAGGGTGGAGGATGAATCTTGGAAAATACAACTTATCTTGATTGTAATTATCTTAGTATCTTCATTTATTTTTCTAGGAGATTTCGGAAGGTCCCTGTTGGCCCACTTGTCCCACTAATGTGACAACTAATCCTCTTTATTTTAGGTATTTATAGACCCAATTATCTCCATACGAACTCAGCTTAAGTTGAATTATGAAATGGAAGGCTAATGGCCATCTTCTCTCTAAAAATCTTTACATCTTTAGCTCTTAAAATTAAGATTGGTGATTAGAGTCATCCATTTAGAATTCTTCGTTGGTGGCTAAGAGCCTTTATGGGAGAAATTTGATGGAAAGTAATTAAGCTATTATTAGTATCTTATCTTAGACACAAACCTCACAATCTTGATTGTTTTGAGATTAAATCCAAGAGGAGCATCCTTAGGGTGTGATTAACCGCTTGTTATGTCAATCTTGGGAGCTTGAGGAACCATTCTCATTAAGTTGGTAGTAGAGCTAGAGCTTTTTTGGGGTGGTTATTGATTCGGACACCTTACTACCTTTTCATTTTCACCTTAAAAATCCACACTTTGGCGCTTCAAAATTTTCCTTCATTTACATATCTTCATCAATCCTTATGAGTCCACAAAGAACCCTAATTATAACCCAAACACAATCTCTAACCGAAATACATCCCTAAAACTACATAAAATGCCTTCATAAGAGGTTGTAAAAAAAAAAAAACCCAAGGTAGAAATTTGGCACAGCCTACCCATAATTCTTAGCACGACCATATCACGCTTCCTGCACTCTTATCCCTATTTTAGAGATTTGGCATGACCGCCCTGTCCCACTTTCATTTTCACAATTTGTTATCCATGCTTCTCCTAGCACATTCATGCTTTCCCTGTTTCTGTGCTCTTCCCTCTTTTCACCTTACAAACTACGACTAACCATGGTCAATGAAGGAGATGCTTCTCACTCTAAGGGAATTTCTACTGAGCAAGCCCATGAGATATATAGGGTCATTGCTGACCTTCAAGAGCATGTAAGAAAGCTCACTCAAGAGCTTGAACAAGTAAGGGGCCCACACAATAATACCGTTATTGTTGAGGCTATGATGTTAATCATGTTGACATTGTATACTTTTTCTCTCATGAAAACTTTAATGATGAGAAAGGAGGACCTAGAAGAAAAAGACATGCAATAGATGACCTTAGATATCTCAAAGTTGAGGCTCTAGAATTTGATGGCAATCTTAACCCCATAGAACTATCTTGATTGGGTGCAAGCTGTTGAAATGATCTTTTAACTCAAAGAATATAATAATGAGAAGTCCTTCAAGGTATACTTCACTATGGTATAAGCACTTGAAGAAGAGTGAGGCTAGAGAAGCCAAATCCAAAATCAAAATTTGGTCCAAGCCCAAAAAACATACGGATAAGAGATTCCTAGCATCTTCTTACAAACAACAACTCTACCTCAAGATTACCTCTCTGAACCACGAGAATCTAAAGGTAGAACAGTACATTAGGGATTTAAACAACTCCAAATGAAGGTTGGCTTAGATGAAGAACCCGAACTCAAGATTACTAGGTTTATTAAGGGGTTATTTCCTAGCATTGCTAACAAGATGGCTCTACAACCTTATCTATCTTTTGATGATGTGCACTACCTAGCTATTAAAGTTGAGAAGTAACTTAAGGATCGAGAACACTTTTAAACCATTTTCTTTATTCATCCTCAAAGTACCCCTAAGGGTTACTCCTCCCATAACAAAATTAACACTACCTCTATACCCATCTAAGCCCTTGATGAGGGTAAAGGGATTGCTAGTGAACCACCAAAGAGGTTAGAGGGTAAAAAGTGCTTCAAATACCAAGGTTATGGACACTTCCAAGCGAATTGTCCCAACTAGAGGACTCTCACCATTAGAGAAGTGGAAGAAATCCAAGCTATTAAGGAAGTAATTAGTAAGGATGAGACTGAGGATAAGGATCAAACTTTGATCACTCTAGATGTGGGTGAATTTTTGATAATCTGAAGAGCACTCCATATCCAAGAGGCTTCTTTTGAACCAAGCCAAAGAGAGCAAATCTTTCATACATGATGTATTATTAGTAGTAAGGTGTGTGAGCTCATTGTTAATGGAGGGAGTTGCAGCAACATAGCTTCGACATCACTCATTTGTAAGCTTAAATTACCCACTATGGTGCATCCCACCTCTTATTATCTTTAATGGATCAAGGAAGGAAATGAGGTAGCCATTTCTAAATAAGCTCTATTGCATTTTCAGTTGGTCTATATTGTGGTGAGGTACAATGCGATGTCCTTCATATAGATGCATGTCACTTGTTACTTGGTAATCCTTGGTTGTTTGATAATCATGTGATTCATGATGGGCATGCCAAGACATATGCATTCGAACACAAGGGTCATAATCTTACTTTAACCCCACTACCTCTACCTAAACGCCTCAAATCTAGACCAAGGATGAGAAGTGAGAAAAGTTTATTTATGAGTGAAACACATTTGGATAGAGCCATTAGTATGAGCAAATCTTTATTTTCCTTACCTATGGTAGAATCAAACATATGTGAGGAAGTGAAACCCTTGCATCCCCTAGCTCAATCACTCTCAAGAGAGTTTGTGGATGTATTTCCCAATGATTTACCCCCAGGGCTACCCCCTTTGAGAGGAATTGAGCATGAAATTGATCTCCCAGTGGGTGCTCCTTTGCCAAACAAGTTGGTCTATCGATGTAATCCCAGTGAGTCAAAAGCACTACAAAAGCAAGTACAAGAGTTTCTTAATGGTGGGTACATTAGAGAAAGCTTGAGTTCGTGTTTGAATCTTGCCCTTTTAGTACCTAAGAAGGATGACACTTAGTGTATGTATGTTGATTCTAGGGTCATAAACAACAACACTATCAAGTGCCGATTTTCTATCCCTCGATTGGATGATATGCTTGATGAAAACCCCAACTTATACAGTGCATGTTTTTATCGAAAAACTTGCTGAATTTGGGTCAAGTTTAAATCCTACCAAATGAAGTCCTAAACGAAGCTAGCTTAAGTTTTTCTAATTCCTTAAGATGTCTATTTTAGCCTCATATGCTAAAATTTGGCATTGGTTTCCAATATTAGGAGAAATGGACCAAAAATGTGGAGCATGCACTAAATTCTAGGTTTAGAGCAGTTTAAAATTTGACCTTAAGAAGGTTACAGCTGTGATCTTGGAGATTAGTTAGCATGAGGTGATTATATATTCACCAAGAAATATTTTCCAAGCTATGGGACCTCCACTAGTGGAGTAGAACCTTCTAAAAGCTCCCTAGAAGATGGAGGATGAATCTCGAAAAATATGGCTCATTTTAATTGTAATTATCTTAGCATCTTGATTTATTTTTCTAGAATATTTTGTAAGCCACCTATTGCACTAGTTGCCCCACTAACATAACAACTAATCCCCTATATTTTGAGTATTTGTAGACCCAATTATCTCTATGTAAGCTCAGCTTAAGTTGAATTATGAAATGGTTAAAGGCCACATTCTCTCCAAAAATCTCTACATCTTTAGCTCTTAAATTAAGAATGACGCTTAGAGTCATTCCTTTAGAATTCTTCTTTGGCAGCTAAGAGCGTTTAGCAGAGGAATTTGGTGCAAAGTAATTAAGCTATTGTTAGTATCTTTTCTTGGCTCAAACCTCATAATCTTCTTGACTATTTTGAGACTGAATCTAAGTGGAGCATCCTTAGGGTGTGATTAACCCCTTGTTATGTTGATCTTGGGAGCTTGAGGAACCATCCTCATCAGCGATGCTTTTGAAAACTGAAAGAATTGCCCTAAGTACCAATAGTTTTATAGGACTAGTAGGAAAGATATGATGTTACTTAATCCCATCATTGTAGTGGGGATTTTTTTTAAAAAAATGTATAGGATATAGATTTCATGGGACGATTTCCATCTTCTTTTGAAAAAGCATAAATTCTATCATCTTTGTGTTTAATAGGGTAGAAGTCATCCCTACTGTGACGGCTCAAAATCCTAATCATGTAATTTTCCTTAATTAGTTTGTCATTAGAGGTGAATAAAGAAGAAAATATTGTGTTAGGACATTACCTCCATCTTAGAACGGATAAGGTTCAACTAATTAGAATACTTGACACCAGTGTAATAACATCCCATGGTACGTATAAGGTTAGAGACATATAAACTACACATGCTTGAGCCCAAATGACAGTTCAATAACCCACCTACATACTTGTAAGCACCCCAAGGCTTTGAAAAATGTCACTACAAGCTTAGCGAGAACCCCTTTAATTAACTTCTTGCTTCACTTGTAATGCCCCATCGCATAACTTTTCAAATGCTCAACCTAAAACATCAATTCACACAATTTTCAAACAGTGAGTTGAGGCTCAGTACGTTCACTCCGATATCATAAAGAATAAAATACATTTTTCAGTGGCTGGCTGCATTTTAGTTCATTTTCATTCGAAATGAGGAGGAGAGAAAATTATGTTAAAACTGTTAGCAGTTATTATCTGAAAGTGAAACCCAAAATAATGAGCTCATGTACACAATGTGATCATTGAATAGGTGCACACCTCCAGGCCGATCGAGAAGACTAAACTGAAGTTGCGCATGTGAATTGATGGGCTAAGACTTGATAACTAAAACTAGTAAGTTCACTTAATTATGTCACGCACCAATGCTTGAAATGATTCATTAAATACTTGTATACTGTAAGATTTTTGTATTCATAAAAAAAATGTGAATTTTTGAAGGGTACATGTAGTAAATGTACCTGCATCATACAAAAGCTCTGCATCTTTTGTAAAAAATCATTTTGGGCTTGATAATGACCAAAATGGTCTCACATCTACTCCAAATAGGCTTTCTATTATTAGCAAAGTTTAAATAGCTTGTGTTAGTACAATTTTGTAGATAATCCATAGTCTTGGTATATTCTTAACTATCTATGTGCCACCATTAGTTTACTGAAACAACGCTTATATCTTCATTTTTTTTCGTTTATCATTGATTCATAAATTTAGTCAAATTATGTCCCCTCACTTGTATTATTGTAATTAATTAATTAATCATTTATTTATTTATTTATTCTCTTATTATCAGTATTACAACAACAACAACAACAACAACAACAACAACAACAGCAATAACAATAACAACAACAACAATAACAACAACAACATTGGTAGTAGTAGCAGTAGTATTGGCTCTGTTAATATTATCATTATTATAGTTATTCTTATTTTTAGCATTTCATCCCTTATATAATCGTAACTTGCTGACAAGAGGGCTGGTGTAAATAACTCCAATTCACCAATATTTTTGTTTTTGATGTGGTATCTACACTCTCAAAACCTAATCGAGGGATGTTTGTGTGCAAAACCTCACCTTGACTTTGATTGCTCTTTATTTGGTTTGAAATTACGAAGTATATGTTATTCTCAACATGCTTAGGCATGAGTCAATCTTTATTTATTTCCTTAAGTGACAATAGGACTTATAAAAGTCCTAAAAGTCATTGTATCAGCCCAGAGGAGGGGTTAAATATGATGATAACTCAAAATTTGAAACTTAAAGAAATTCCAATGCACTTTGAATCTGAGTTGCCAATGTCACAACAAGCAACTATTAAAGTTAATTACCAATTTTAGAACTAGGATGTTGCATTTAGGATGCTTACCTTTTCAAACAGGGCTAGTCATCTCATAAGGCTCCTCCTCCCTTAGAATTTAATCACCTTCACTTCTTGTCCACTTAGGAAGTACGTACTCATCACTTTGACTTTACACATTGTCTGAAGTTCAAACTCACTTTACTAACCAACTCTAGCTCTCACTAGCTATTGATATCTCAATACCTACCCAATTAAGTTTCCTAACTTACTTGTTACAAATCTCCCTTGCAAATGTTGAATTCACTATGGAGTATGAGAGAGAGCATTAAAGAATGATTGCACTTGAGAACTTTTCAAGATGTAATAAATTCTCGCATCTTGTCATTTACTTCAACTCCAACTTTTATAGAGTTCAAAAACATTTTTGACTGTTCAAGCACTTCTTATCTAATCTTCAATGCACTCTTTCCAAAATTCAATTTCTCTTATTGATGAAACCAATGAATCGTGATTAAAGGCAAAGATAGCTTGATTCGATCATAGAAGATCTAACCAAAATTAAACAAAATAATTTACAAATAAACTCAAGATTAATTTAATACAACTATCCTAACTGGGACGACATAATCTTTAAAGAATCTCAGGTTAAGGCGAGGATATATTGCATTAGAAAAATATAATCCACTCAATTTCTTGTAAAGAATTATTTCTAGCAACATATAAGGAAATATATTTTACTAAGATCTTGAGATAAAACATGACAATAACAATATACGATATCATTTAACTATTTTCTCAGGAAAAACGATTCTTTTGATACTAAAGTCAGACAATTTGACTTTGTCACTAGATTCTTGCAAATAACAATGTGGATTAAAACATTATGAGTCAAGGTACTCAAATTGAGTTTTTGTCTTTCACTCAAAACTACCAATGCCTTTAAGTGTGACTTTAAATCAGTCAATGACATTGTGGAAGTCTTTAACTTCCACCTTTTTAATGAAAGATAAAACTTCAATTTGAGAGTCATTTAAACATAACAGGCAACTATAATCATAATAATGCCAGGCATCATAACAGCAAAACAAATAAGATCACCTCTAGTCAACTAGCTATGAACTTAAAAACTTCCAAAGCCTTTCAGATAGGCTTTGACTAGTTAATGTCAATGTCCAAGTGAGTCCACATCATTTCTACCCCTTTTGACGTTCATCAAAAGGGGTAGACCCATAAAAATGTTTGGCAAGCACTATTCAAAACATCTAAATCATTCAAAGACATTGAGAAAATGAAATTGCTTTCAGAACTAAAAAATGAAAAAGGGAGCTTTAAGTACGACTAGCAGATGATGCAACTGCATGTTAGGTTGGTACGGTAGCATCTAATCTTGGTTCCTCTACTAGCACAATATCCATCATACCAATCACTGCTTCAATTGTCCCCCCTGAAGGAACTTGGCTTGCATTTCCTTTGAAGCCTTCTCTAATGTCTCCACATTGGCACCAAATTCATCATTGATTATCTTCAAGGATTCCTCCTTAACTTTCAGATCTGAAATAATGCTATTAAGCTTGGTAGCACATCGATTCAAATCCTCACAAACCCCTTTGACATTAGCTAATATCCTTTTAATCTCAGCTTGAGCTTCCCATTTATCTCTTTAAGGTCTTCTTTAAACCAATCTGCCTAGGTGGGACAGATCATTTCGAGATAAGGTTGGGGTTTGGGATTTCAATGTCATTGTTAGTGATTTCATCCTCGTGCTTCCAATGTCAAGAGGGAATGCATTTGAATTTGAGGCTTTTGAGAGTGCTCTCATTGATTATGGGGATTTGAGTATCAAGACAACCCTCTTCCTTAAGAGATACATTGAAGGCCTTGAAGATATGGGTTAAGAGATTAGAGTATGGCAAGGAAAAGTTCCTTGACAGATTACAAACTTTGGCCATGCACTCAAGTATAAGTTCCGCAAAATCAACACAATATCCCTTCTTCATGTAGTAGAGGGTCTTAAAGAGAGTATCGTTGATGGTCTCCTTGGAGGATACTTGGGAGTAAATAGTCCTGGCCAAAATATAGTGAAAGATCTCTGGGTTAGAGTACAAGGCTGGTAGGACTGATGGGTTTTCTTGATTTTAGTGGAGTGGGCATATTTTTGGAGGCATATTTTATGGGCCTTGACTGAAGGCATTGATGAAGGAAACTTTAAGGGGTCTAGTTTGAGGTTGAAATTCCTCTCAATGGAGGCAATGGTGACCTTGGTGGTGTTGTAGGTTCTCCTCCTCCCTTGAAGTTCAACTTTTACAAAGTTGGCATGGAATACGCGAACCAACTAGAGGTAAACTTCATCACTAACATCAAAAAGCTTCATATAACCTAATTTCTCCAACTTGTCAACAAAAGAAAACTTTGCCTG
>NCQV01092926.1:0-12869 GCA_002740545.1 Lophocereus schottii | reverse complement strand
AAAAAAAAAAAAAAAAAAAACACTAACAGATCTCTAGAAAAATAAAAAGAAAAAATGTCATACCTTTTCTGCAAAGTGCCTCCATAAATGTTGCATGAAAGGAACATGCTTCAAAATGGGAGCAAAATCTAGCGACATTCTATAAAGCAGCCTTGTTTTCTGTCTTGAAGATGGCAAACAAATATGAAGCTGGTGAAGATGGGTTGCGCACTGCTTGGCACTCTGCCCCTCCAGTTTTCCCGGCTTTGATATCCCAATAGTTGAAAGCACCATACAAGGTGGTCTGAACTCCATATCTATCGGGTAAGGGTCCCAGTACCCCTGAAGGCCAGACGCTGGTGTCAAGAATTTCACCAAACTGAAACATGAGTTTAACACCAGGTTTAAGGATTAGTCTAAGATTCAGCACTTGTTCTGCTCATCGACAATAATGTGGCTAGTGTCAGCAAGCATTGAAGCTCCATCTTTGAGTTTCTAGATCAAGCCTAGGAATTCACACTTCTAATCTAGGGCCCTGAGTCGGCAGGACTGAATTTCTTACCTCCATTAATCCTCATGCCTGATCACATCTAGGGTCATAAGAAGTATTCAAACATATGTTATATGTACCCTTCATTACACATCAAGGGCCCTGCTCAGACTCTGACACTATGATATGGAGACAAGCATATCACCTTTCATCTTAAAAACACTTTCTTTCCCCCCAACTGGCCAACTCGTATTCCTTTACTGTGTCAGACACTTGATGCTTCAATGCAGTATGGTCAATCCCGAATGTTCCAATAATCGGAAAGGGCATTGTTGCAAACAGGCTAAAGGCAGCTTTACTGATGATAACAAGATCTCAAAGAGAACAATGAAATCTTGGTTTAGGTCCAGGAAATACCAACCTGGGAACGCTCCATCCTCTTGCAAATGTCGAAGTATGAGTAAAGGGGGCGTGCGCAAGGTCCAGAAGATTATCCAGCAGAAGCCCATGTTCGACAGGAAGCTCCATCACTATCTGTTGTGCCAAAACAAGGGGCCTAAGGTCAAGAGTTTTTAAAGTAGCAAAAAGTTTCATGTTCAAAACTTGAGCATAAGGATTATACCTCTGCATGAATCACAAATCCTTGAGGAGGTTGCAAGGAAGGAAGTTTGGCAGCTGGAGGCTCACTTCCGGGCCAAACCCAGATCATTCCTTCCTGCTCAAAGCATGGTAATGATTTTATCCTCACATCTAGTAACTTTGTAGATGGCATTTTCTCACATTTTCCATCTGTTGAGTACTCCCATCCTAGAACATATCCATCACAGCCGCCAATTACTGAATTGTGGTCTCCCAGAACACATAACTTTGTAGAATTCAAGATAGACTCTGGCGACTGGCATATCATTTTAAATTGTATTTCGGTTGCCTCTCTGAGACAACCTTTCTGATAGTTGCTCTCAAGGATGAAAGTGCCTACATGTTCACTTTCTTATACCCTATTATGGTGGTGGGATCCATACTCAGTACTGTTGCAAACAATATTTAAACCAGCTGTTCTATTTATGCTTCGTCTTGCAAGTTTTCTTTTTTTCTTTTTTAAAAAAAAGAGAGAAACGAAGGCATGACAGTTAGTTATACCGTGATAGGGACACTGGATGCGACCCTCATTCACGGAACCAAGATGAAGAGGGCATGCTCTATGTGCACAAGTGTTCCGTACGCACCCAGGCCTGCCATCTTTGCCGCGGAAAATAACCCACGGTTCTTCAAAGCACTCTATCGGGATCTGAAAAGGGTAAAAAGCCAGTCACCACAGGAAACTGTGACTAGCATAATTGCATAAACATGGGAAAAAAGGTAAGAGACAATATAAAGCAATACAATAGCATTGCCTTAATACCATAGTATCGTCCTTGAGGTCCGCTGAAAAGGCAACAGGGTACCAAAAATTCTTCAAGCTGGGATGATAAGATTTTACTGGACCAGATACATCTAAGCTTTTACGAGGCAACTTCCTTTTAGCAGTTTCCAAGGATTGTGTTGAGGAGCTTGGAGAAGTTGCAGCTTGATCTGTCTCAGTTGTGCTTCTACCTTGTAACAACCTATCATTAACCAGTTCTTCCATGTAAGCTAGTTTATCTAAAGCAGCTGAAACCCGTGCTTCAGATATATGAACCTGTTGTTATTGACATAACATGAATTTCTAGGATCAGAACTCCGGAAATAGAGCTAAGTGCTAGCCTCTTGAACTATCTACGAATTCTATGCCTTCCTTACCTGTTTATGAGCTTGTGCAAGCTCGTCTTGCAGCTCTGCCAGGTCCTTTTTCAATGTGCCAATGGATTTGTAGTCACGGGCAAGAGGGTTTAGAACCTCCACAACCTACATTCATATTGGAAAGTTAACATCATCAGTCATAGGCTCATAGCTAGACTTAAGGAAACACATGGAATTCAAGAATTAGCGATACGGTAGGTTCAAGTAGTGTATCCTTCCATAGCGGCCCACAACACAAATACTCAAAAAATGTCTTGAAAGTTTTCTTTTCGTTATTACATGTTTGAAAGAAAACATTTGATTACTCACATATTCTCCTCCATGTTACTAATTGACTTCTGCAGATAGATTAGTTTCTTCTTCTATGTGTTGCAATTATTATCCACTTACATTTTCGGACGTGAAAGTTCCATTCTCTATTTCTTTTCCATGCTGCCTGCCGTTCCTTTTCTTCACCTTTGTTCCCCCAGTTTTTGGGGGGGGGGTGTTTGTTAAAGATCAATCAAGCATAATTACGTAATTAAGCAAGATCTCTCACAATGCACTCCATAATAGCACTGAACAAATACATGAGCTAAGAAGCAGCAAGCACCCCAAAAAAAAAAAAAAAAAAAAAAAAAAAAAAAAAATCATTAGAGACCTTTTCATGGAGCATCATTATGGTGAGAACATCCTGCCTTGCTCGCCAATCCAAGTATTGAATATCAAGTCTTGCCACTTCCAATGCCTGATTCACATCCAAAATCTTCCCTTTATACAGTGGAGCCTTCAGTCTAGGGTCCTCCACATTAAAGAGCATGCTCCACGCACTCTTCTTACTAACTGACCCTCCATCCTCTCCAAAGACAGCAAAGACTCCAACGTTGCCTCTAACCTGAAATAATTATCATCTGAGTAGCACATTCAGAAAGCTCGTCTCAGGGATTTTATGCGTTGTAGCTACACCTAATCAAAGAGAGCAGAAAGATGAAAGTATATAAACTTGGCAACTCTTATCAAAGGTATAGAAGATGTTTAGGATCTCGTCCTGAAATCTGTGGTAAATACTCTGTATTCACTCTAGGTATGTATGCCAAGTACACAAACAATATCAACATAATGCATCATCCATTCAAAACCCAAGTAACAATTCACATCCATTACACCAACAGTGGAAGAGTACGATGACATTTGAACATCGCAAATAGATTATTCAGAATGTTTGCAAACCCCAAGTTCAAGGTCCTAGGATTTAAAACGGCAAGTCTGAAACTCAAATCTACGCCGATATCCAACCCTGGTAGATCCCTATCTCCTACAACATACATATGTGACTGTAAAATTCTATTTAAATTGGGCCATAAGCAACATAACAATGCATAGAAGTCCAATGAGGTTCCAACCCAAAATCAATTGGCAACGGTTGGAGTGATCATCAGCTTATATACATGCTCAAGGCTTCCTAATTTGTTAATGTAGGGAAACCCCACTGAATATTCTCTAGCAGTGACCATCATAAAATTTCTAACAATTTAGAGTTCAACTACAAATGAAACCATCCCATAAACATCATAAGGGACTAACAAATGACCACTTCTATTTCCATTTCACCAAATCAGAGTTCATAGAGTGACATAACACAATCCAACTACATTTAGCACACCTTAGACAAGTTGACACTCTATCGGAACCTACATTGTCCATGGCAAAGCAAAATCCTACAACATAAGATGATAGCTCAACTGTATTAGGCAACTTCCACGAGAAAAAGGGCCTTCCAAAAAAACAAAAAAACAAAAGGGGAACCCACCATTAAGCACCCACCAACTTCTGAAGACCACCATCTATTGTGGAACCCTGAGTACGGATGCTAAGAAATATACTTGGGAAAGTGAATGTATTCAAGAGACCCAAATGAGCAAAAAATCATGTCTTTCAACCCATTTAAGCGATCAAGAAATACCCAGAAGTAATCCCTAAATCAACATGATCAAAAAAGCAGCAAAAGATCAAAATTACACCAAGAAGGTCAAAAGCAACCCAAAACAAAGGAGGCCTACAAACCTTTCTGGGGACAAGCTTGGAGGGGCTTCTAAGAGAGATAGGAAGAGAGAGAGCAGAAGCAGTAGCAACAGCTGTCATGGCGGTTTGAGACCCCAGAAAACAGAAAACCAAACGTGGGGTGGGGGGAAAATTAAAAATGGGAGTAAAGTTCTAGAGGGAGAAAGTATAGTATTGGGGAGTTTCCGAATTTCGTTGATAAGAGGTTGAAGTTGGACGCGATCTCAGTTGGCCTGCCATTGAATGCCATGTGGAATTTCGTGTTTCACCCGTGGCGTGCTTTTCCGCCACACGACTTGGTTTTTTTTTCAAAGGTGTCTTCCATTGGTAGGCCCAAATATCTAATTTTATCTTAGCCAATGCCCACCTTGGATTCTCTAGATATCTCTCCTAATCTTCTGTTAGCTTTATACAATTGTCCATGGTTTGCAAGTATCACAATCCCATCGTAGTTTTGGTTTTCATGAAGTACTGTAGAGATTTATAGATATTAATTAGTTTAACTTGCAAAATTTTAATAAATTAAAGATAAGGATTAATTGTGATTCAATGTTATCTATATTAATACGTTATCCTAATCAGAGTATTATTTAAGACTAATTTTGAATTTTGATAGACTAATATTTTTGTCCTTTTTTTATTGGTTTAAACATATTGATAAATTTCATATTGGTTCCCTCACAAAAATGTCTTAAAAGTCTCGTTTGAGTGTGTTGACTAATGGCCCAAAATTCAATTCATGAGTTGGTGTAATTAGGCCAAGACTAGAGAAAAGAGAAGAAAAATAAATCAGCTTCAACTTCGTAACCCGCGATCCATATCTGCGTTACCCGGCTGCCTTTTTTCCAACCGCTACCCACGTGAGATTGGGCCAGGCACGGCCCAACAAGGGCCTTGTGTTGCTCCTTGTCTTCCAGTGGTTGGGCTCAACTTGATGGGCAACCCAACAGTCTTCACTAGAGACCTTCACACTCACGCGGCCCAGCAAAGCCCTAGGCTTGACGCGTTGACGCGCATTGACCTAAGCTCCCTAGCTCGCCTTCCGTCTAGAGGGGTGACCTCCGTGTAGGGATGGGCATGGGACGGGTACGGAGCGGGTAGAGCTATACCCGTACCCATACCCATTTTCAAAATTCATCCCCATACCCGCCCCAATACCCATCGGGTTTTCGTGGCATATCCCCATATCCATACCCATCGGGTATTTCGGATGCTTCGGGTTTTATTCGGGTACATATGAATATTAAAATTCAAAATTCATCGGGATTTTTTTATCCAAAGAAATTCACAATAGCAATTGAAGGAAAAATGTGTAGTTTTGTGTACCTAGCAGGCTAACACAGTAGCGAATGGGCATTGACCGCAATCCGCAAGATGGGCTTGGGCGCATATGGGCTTCACCCTTCTGTCCAAAATCCAAAGCTCATATGGGCATTTTTTTTTTATAATTCGGGTATGAGGCGGGTACGGGTATGGGGCGGGTGATGCCTGTACCCGAACCCGTATCCGTACCCATACCGTTTTTACTGTACCAGCCCCATACCCATTTTTTCAAATTTTTTTGTACCTATACCCGCTATAAACTGGGCGGGTTTGGGGCGGGTTTTTCGAGTTCGGATATAACTCCCATCCCTACCTCCGTGGCTTAACTCACAGTCCATGTCAGCCCTATGTTTGTTGGGCTCTTGCGATTTCTGGTTCGTTTTGATGGTTGTTTTAGGCATTATTTCATGGCTTTATTGCTAGAGGTTATGGTTGTACTATTTTAAGGGCTTCCATCGTCAAGCTTCATCATCAATCTTGATTGAGCTTCATCATCCTCATCATCAAGAATCTTCATCACATTATTCACTCACACCAAAATTATATACTATATTTCTAGATTTGTGAAAGTATTTTGAGTGAATTTGTAATCACATTGTTGATCTCTTACTCAAACCCATTGCTTTGAGATCAACTTGTACTCTCCAATCTCATAGTAAATTTTCGATCATAGCCATTCGTGGTTTTTTTCAATTTGGGTTTTCCATGTAAATTTTTGGTATTGCTTTTGTTCATCTTGCTTATTATCTTATTTTGTGATATTTTCTATTGCATTCAATTTCATATTCTTCGATCCCAACAAGTGGTACCAGAGTCTAGGATCAAGGATAACAGCCGTCAAGAAATTTGATATTCCCAAATTTGAAGGCATGATAAGTTTTAATATTTAGAAGATCCAAATTATGGTCGTTTTTACATAGAACAGATTGAAGAAAGCTCTTGGTGGTAAAACCAAGAAGCCTGCTTCTATGAACGATAAGCAATATGAGGATCTAGACGAGAAGGCGCTTTTAATAATTCAATTATGTTTGGCACCTCATGTCCTTCATGATGTCCTTGACAAGACCACCATGGCATATCTTTGGATTGGATTGGAGATACTATACATGACATAGTGCCTCGCCAATAAAATCCAACTCGATGAATGTTTGTGCCCGTTCTCTATAGCCGAAGACACTCCTATTCAAAATCATCTTGATGATTTGAATTCCATTCTTATTGACTTGGAAAGTATGAATGTCAAAATTGAGGATGAGGACAAAGTTATATTGTTGGTAATCTCATACCCTCTTCCTGTAAGCATTTCAATGAAATCTTATTATATAGTAACAATGATACATTGTCTGTTGAGGATATAAAAGTTAGTTTATTGTCAAAAAAAAAAATTGACATTGAAATGTGTTCCAATGACAAAGGTGAGGGTTCGAGTGTGAGAGATAGACTCTTTGAAAAAAAGGGCACCACTAAGAGAAACTCTCGTTCAAAGTCTAGGGGGTGTAAATCCCACAAATTTTGCAAAGCAAGGGAACTTAGTTGATGAGTATTATAGCTTAAAAAATAAAAGGAAAAATAAGAAAAGAACCAACAACCTGAAAAATCCGCTGAAGCTTACATTGTTGGTTTTCAGTTAGATGGTGATGTATTATGTGTGACCATCACTAACAAAAGATGTGCAATTGAGTGGGTTTCACATTCTGGTTGCATACATCATATATGTCCCCATAGGGATTGGTTTTCAACATATGAGCCGCTAGATTCAGGTGTTGTGCTTATGGGCAATGATGCTCAATGTAATGTGGTTAGTATTGGCACCGTTCAAATCAAAACCCATGAGGGAATTACGAGGATCTTGGCAAATGTTTGTCACATTCCAGATTTGAAGCGCAATCTTATTTCACTTGGTACTCTTGAGTAAAATCATTGTAAGTACTCAGCTAAAGGTGGGGTTATTGAAAGTCTGCAAAGTTGCACTTGTTCTCATGAAAAATATGAGACGTGGCAGTCGCTACATCCTGCAAGACTCTACTGTGACATGTTCTGCTACTGTCACCACCTTCTCATCCAATGTTGATCTCACTCGGATGTGGCATGCTCGTTTCGACCACATGAGTAAGAAAGGAATGACTATCCTAGCAAGAGAGGTTTTCTTGGCAGCGAACGTATGGGTAAACTTGATTTTTGCGATCATTGTGTTTTTCGCATCCACAAAAGTAGTCCGTTTTTCTACGGAAAAATACTTTGTCAAAAGAATAGTCGGTTTTTCTATTGCAAAACACTGTACCAAGGGTATCCTAGATTATATTCATTCTGATTTATGGGTCCCTTTGGAGTTCCTTCTCTTGGGGGAAAATGCTACATGTTAACTTTTGTGGGTGGTTTCTCTTGTAAGGGTTGGGTTTATTTCTTAAGACATAAAAATGAAGAATTTTCAATGCTTAAGAAATCCAAGGCCCTTGTTGAGAACTAGATTGGGAGGAAAATCAAAAAGTTTAGGATCAATAATGGATTAGAATTTTTTGAGTCATACTTCATTGAATTTTGTACTGTTCAAGGCTTTGCTAAACACAAGACTCTAACTAGGAAGCCTTAACAAAATGGTGTCATTGAATGTATTAACTAGACCCTTCTAGAGAGAGCTCATTGTATGCTCTCCAAAACTTGTTTTTTGGGTCGAGATTGTTTCAACGACATGTTATCCTGTGAGCCGCTTTTCAAACTCCTCTATTGAATTCAAAATCCCAAAAGAAGTGGTCAGATTATCCCATTGAGTATTCTATTTTAAGAATATTTGGATGTCCTGCATATACCTATGTCAATGATGACAAGCTAGCTCCTAGCGCTATTAAGCGCATGTTTTGTGCTTATGCATCCGAGTTCAAATGATATCGTTTATGGTGTCCTAGTCCCAAAAAAGTCATTCAAAGTCAAGATGTTATATTTAATGAGTTTGTTATGTTTTCTCCTAGAAAGTGTCTGCTGTTTCTTCTACTGATGCAGGTGATCAACATTATACCAGTGATAAGGTAGGGTCCGAGGTTTCTACTCAATGTAGAGGTACTAAATCCTTTTACCTCATTCTAGAGACGAGGTCCATATTGGTGAGCCAGATATGAGAATTTCAAGTCCCGATGAGCCTCAGGTGGAGGATACATATTCTATTGCTCGTGATAAACCAAAGAGATTAGAAAGCCTGCTCAGTATACCACCAATGATGAGAGTGGTTTGATTGCAGATGCTTTCGCTATTACACAGGAGACTCTTGAAAGCGTTGAAACTTCAACTTATTCAGAGCTATCTCTTATCCTAACTCCTTAAATTGGCTAATGGCAATGCAAGAAGAAATAGAGAGTTCACACAAAAATGGGACTTAAGAGTTATGTGAACCTCCTTAAGGCCATCGTGCCTTGACCGCAAAAAGGATCTACAAGAGCAAAGAAGGCATCCCTAGAGTTGAAGATGCAAAGTGGAAAGCACATTTGGTTGTTTGTGATCGCAACCAAAAGGAAAGTATTGACTTTAATGAAATATTCTCCCATGTTGTTTGTCATATTTTTATTAGAGTGCTACTTAGTTGTTTTATTTGATTTGCAGTTGAAGCAACTAGATGTTAAAATAGCTTTCCTCCATGGCAAGTTGGAGGAAGAGATCTACATAAAGCAACCCGAAGGGTTTATTGTTCCTGATAAGAAAAATCTTATGTGCTGCTTTAAGAAGTCTCTATATGGCCTTAAACAAGCTTCGCGATAGTGGTGTAAGAGGTTTGAAGCTTTTATGATTGGAGAAGGTTATAAATGATGTGATTATAGTAATTGTGTTTATTTTTAGCAATTTGAAGGTTCCTTCGCTTATTTATTGTTATATGTTGATGACATGCTCATTGCTTCTAAAGACAAGTTCTTAATCAACAAGTTCAAATCTCAACGTAGTAATGAGTTTGAAATGAAGGAACTCGGTGCAGCTAAGAAGATCGTAAGTAAGAAGATTCATAGGGATTGCAAGGCTAGTAAGCTCTAATTATCTCAAAATAAGTATCTTGAAAAAGTACTTGATATGTTCAATATGAACAATTATAAGTCAGCCTCTATTCCCTTAACTGCTCATTTCAAGTTGTCATCTGATTCTTGTCGTAAAACTAAAGAGGAAATTGAGAAGATGTATCATGTTTCATATTCTAGTCCAGTTGGTAGTCTCATGTATGCTATAGTGTGCACTATACCTGATTTATCATATGCGGTTAATGTTGTATGCCGCTTTATGCATAATCCTGTTAAGGATCATTAGGATGCTGTGAAATAGATCTTTCGCTGTGTGAATGATTCTTTTGATAGGTGTTTGATATTTGATAGATCCAAGTTCATAATTCTTCACGCTATTGAATATGTTGACTCTGATTATGATGGTGATCTTGACCATAGATGTTCCATTTCTGCTTACATATTTACTTTATGTGTGGGTGTTATTTATTGGAAAGCATCCTTATAATCTATTGTAACTTTATCTACTACTAAAGCCGAATATGTGGCTGCAACTGAAGGTACCAAAGAAGCTATATGGTTACGAGGTCTTCTTATTGAGCATGATATTGCACAAGGAATTACTATTGCATTTTTTGATAGCCAGAGTGCAATTCATCTTACCAAGGATGATGCTTATCATTCCCAGACCAAGACCAAGCATATCAGTGTCGAGTACCATTTTATTCAAAATATTATTATTGCAGGGGAAGTTTGTAAAGAAAAGTCATGCATTTGATAATCCCGCAGATATGTTTGCAAAACCACTTCTCACTACTAAGTTCAAGCATTGCTTGGACTTAGTTGGTATTCACAACCTATAATAGCCCTTCGAGGCTCTAGCCTTTGGCGTCTTATGGCGATATCAAATATTAAAGAATTTTGGTTCAAGGTGGAGATTGTCGAGTAAAGATCCAAAATTCAGTTCATGAGTTGGTGTAAATTGGGCCAAGACTAGAGAAAATAGAAGAAAAATAAATCAGCTTCAGCTTGGTAACACGCGGCCCAGATTTACGCAACCCATCTTCCTTCTTTACAGCCGCTACCCATGTGAGACTGGGCTATATGTAGGCCAGCAGTGGCCTCAGCACGCTTGATTTGTGTTTCTTCTTGTCTTCCAACGCTTGGGCTCAACTTGATGCCCTCCCAACAGTCCTCACTAGTGACCTTCACACTCACGCGACCCAGCAAAGTCCCGGGCTTGATGTGTTGACTGAAGCCACGGAGCTTGCCTTCCTTCCAGACAGGTCCATGGGACCTCCATGGGTATGGCCCACCCCACGGTCCATGGCAGCCTATGTTTGTTCGTCTCCTGTGATTTTTGGTCCCTTTTTTGATGATTTTTTTGGGCATTATTCTGTGGCGTTATTTCCAGAGGTTATGTTTGTGCTATTTTAAGGGCTTCCATCCTCCATCATCATCAATCTTGATCAAGCTTTATCATCTCTGTCATCAAGAATCTTCATCACCATTATTCATCCACACCAAAATTATTCACTATTTTTGTAGATTTGTGAGAGTACTTTGAGTGAATTTGTAATCACCTAGTTGGTCTATTACTCAAGCATATTACTTTGAGATCAATTTGTGCTTGTCAATCTCATAGTGAATTTTCGATCATCGCTGTTCGTGGTTATTCCCGACTTGGGTTTTTCACGTAAATTTTGGTGTTGATTTTGTTTATCTTACCTCTTTGCTTATTTTGTGGTATTTTTTGTTGTATCTAATTTCATATTCTTCGATCCTAACAGAGTGTAATATGTGGCTTAGATGTAGGTAAACTTACACTAAATTATGTTACACAGCCTACTGCATAGGATTTTAAATTTGAAAAGCATGACTTTTAGAAAAGAAAAATAAAAAACATCCCTTGATGACAATTCGATAGAAAATGAAGTAGGTATAAATTACTGAACATTTGATGCTTTAATTGAGTATAACCTAATTTTTTGTTATTGTGTAAAAGTAGTATTTAAAATTATATAAGTGATGTATCTCACATGAACAAGCAACATATTTGTAAATGTTCAGTTCATCTCATTGCATGTCTATCTGAAATAGAAATCTAAATGCACATAAAACAAATTCTGTGGAAAAGAATATATTATATAATACAAGTATATTATAATAAGACTATGCAACAATTCAATAAAACACAAAGATCAATTTACATAATATTGTTTCATTTATCTAAATGAATAATTCATGTTGTTTTCTATTAGCGTTGAGATTAAGTGTTCAATATAGCTACATTCTTTTTATATAATTGAAAAGTTACAAACATGAAAGGAAGAAAAGGCTGAAGATTTATGGGAGAAAAATTCGTTCTTCTATTCCACGCCATATAAGTAATGTATATATACAAAAGTTTATCCCTAACTTCTTCCTTAAGCAACCGCAATAGCCTAGCGCAAATAGGAAACTAATATACAATTACAATTTGCTTCCTAATACAAGACAAATATATACAAAGGTATGATAGTATCCTAATACTCCCCTCAAGGTGGAGCATGTGGATTCACGATGCCCAACTTGCACCGAAAAGACTGAAATTGCTATTTCCCCAAAGGTTTAGTAAAAATGTGAGCTAACTGTTGCCGTGAAGGAAGATAGTCAGTTTTAAGGTTTCCAGATATTAATCGTTCGCAAACAAAATAACAATTGATCTCGATATACTTGGTTCTTTCGTGAAAAGGGGTTGTGAGCGATATGAAGAGCTGCCTGATTGTCACAATAGAGCTTCATAGGCTGATGTTGAAACACAGAAGGGCTGCAAGAAACAATTTGATCCAGATTAACTCGCTAGTTACTGTGGCCATAGCACGGTATTCAGCTTCAGTTGACGATCTGGATATTGTACTTTGCTTCTTTGTTTTCCATGACACAGGAGAACCTCCAATAGTAACAAAGTATTTTGTTAGCGATCTTCTAGTGAGAGGACATGCCCCCCAATCTGAATCACAATAGGCATAAACCCTTAGATCTAAATCTCCACGCAGTAGTAATCCTTGTTTCTAATTTCCTTTTAAATATCTCAAAACATGTCGTGCAGCTTCCATATGCTCTTCAACTTCCATATGCTCTTCAAGTTCCATATGCTCTTCCTTAGGTTCCTGCATAAATTATGATAATACATGTACTACATAACATAATTTGGGCTGAGTGATCGTGAGGTATATTGGGCGTTCAATCAAACTCCTATATCTTACAGGATCATCAAGTTTCGGCCTATTAGCGAGTGCGAG
>NCQV01092925.1:0-32681 GCA_002740545.1 Lophocereus schottii | reverse complement strand
AAATCCTGTGTCCATTATTTTCGCACTTAATTTTGTTGAATTTTTGCTTCTGCAACACTCTGGAACAGTCTGTGCGAACAGGGTCTCAAGACTGTTTGCCAGCATATTGCGAAAATCAACACCATAATTCACCCCCCTCTTGTGGTTGTGTACTCTCTAAATCAACACTTACTCTACATCAAGTCAAGGAAGTCGGGAACTTAATAAGGGATCACTTAGTTCACCCTTGGAAGAAAATGGGGACCTCCCTTAAGGTCAGCGCCACATGCCACCTTCAAACTGATGGTCAAACTGAAGTGACCAACAGAACTTTAGATGCCTTACTTAGGGTGCTTGTGAGGAAAAACACTAAAGGGTGGGATGACCTACCTGGTCATGCTAAGTTTGCCTGTAACAGAACCCCTAGCAAGGCTGCCAAGCTCTCTTCATTTCAAGTGGTGTATGGTCAGAACCCTCTCACACCACTGGATCTGATTCCCCTTCCTACAACCACCAAGTTCTGCTGGGACGCAAATAAAGAGCAAAATAGATCAAGGACCTTCATGCCAAGGTTAGAGCTAAAATTCAGAAGAGCAATGAGTTTGCTAAGAACCAGACCAACAAGCACAGAAGGGATGCTCAATTTTAGCTTAGGACTTTCTATGTATTCATCTTAGAAAGGAAAGGTTCCCTTGCAGAAGGAAAACCAAGCTCATGCCTAGGCAAGATAGCCCTTGTGAGATTTCAAAAAAGATTGGTCCAAATACCGATAAGGTGGACTTGCCTGGGGAGTATGGGGTCTCAACAACCTACAATGTGGCTGATCTCAGCCCTTACCATAATGATTATAAGGAGTTGCCCAATTTGAGGGCAAACACTTTTTAAGAAGGGGGTGCTGAGGCAGATCAAGGCACCAAGGACCCTAATGAGCCTAGAGGGTAAGACCAGGAGGGCCTCAGCCTACATCAAGTCAAGGAAGTCATGAACGTGATAAGGGATCACTTAGTTCAGTCAATTCCAAGCACCTCCAGTTCATACAGTGCATGTCCTGTGTCCGTGAACTTGGTCAGCCATGATCGAGTCTGTGGGTGATCCCATTAACCTCTATCCTCATCAGTTTAGTCTTTCCTTAAGCTAATAAGATAGAGTTCCCTCACTTTGGAACACAACAAGTTGAGTTGCACCAACAAAAGCCAGACTATCCATCCCGGCCTAAAATCCAGAACAGTCCAGTTTGGAGGGAAATTTGAAGATCTCTTTTGCCCAATGTTGGCACGTGATGTTTGACCTTGAAAAACAGTCAAAATATTTATCAAGTCAGCCTATAAAAAGTGGGGATTAGCTCCCCCAAAGGCTACTTTTAACCAGCCTAAGAAGGGATGAAAACACCCTTTTAACCAGGTGTTGTACTACGCTATCAACACCATCATTAGGTGACTAATCAAGCTGCAAGTTGTTTAATCAGCCCATTTTCAACAAGTTTTGGGAGGTTAAACTCGACCATTTACGCTAAGATCCTTGACACCTCATCTGATTAGCTTGAAAGACCTACGGAGGTATCATTAGCTCCCTAGTTGTGTTTAAAATAGCCTGTTTTTATCTAGATCAAGGTAACTAGCAGCTGTACTTATTGTTTCCTCTACTAGCCATTGTAATTGTAAGAAAGGGAGTCATATATAAGCTCCTTTCATCGTGCTTGTGCTCAGATTATGCATTATTGAATCAGAAACTTGAGTTTGAACTCAGTTTTCTCTCCAAATGTCTAGTGGCTGTATCTTGAGTTGGCAACTCAAGTGGCGATACACTAGGTCATTTTAGCCCTTCTTGGTGGTGTTCTTGTATCCAGGAGGTTCTAAACTGACTGCCTAAGTGAGTTCAGGTGTGGTGTTTCTGTATCACCTGAGTAATCACTTGATCATCCAAGTCTATCCTCTTTGCTTGTTTTTGTTTGGTTGATTCTGAGTTGTTGGTACCTTAGTTGAATGGGGCTAGGCACATTAATTGGTATCAGAGCTTGGCTGCTACCCCTAGCATTGTTTTCTATCTAGACACAACTGTATTAGCCCAAACACAACCCAGCTCACAAAGAACCTATAGCATGTCTACTAGCCTCACTCCAGAGCAGATTGCTCAACAAGCACTCCAGGAGAATGTAAAACTTGAAGGTAGGGTAAAGTACCTCTAAGATCAACTTGGCAAGCTCATGCGAGAATCAAGTAGAAGCTTGAGAAGATCCAGCAGCACTAGCAGGCATGAAGACTCTAGTTCAGCACCTTCTAAACGGGAGATTAAAGACATCCCCTTTGCCTCTTCTGGTGATGCTTCCTTTAGAGGCAGAGGCAGGAGGAATCAAAAGAGAAGAGAGGGAAGTCAAGATGATTTTAGGGTTGATATTCTTGAATTTGAGGGGCATCTCAATCCAGACCTGTTCCAGGACTGGCTCCAAACTGTGGAGAGAGTCTTTGAATGCGAGTAGATCCCTGAACAGAAGAAGGTTAAACTAGTGGCCTTGAAACTCAGGAAACATACTTCTATCTGTTGGTTTAATGTGGTGGCTAAGAGAGCAAGAAAGAAGAACAACAAGATCAAGTCCTAGAGGAAAATGAAGAAGAAGTTGAAGGCCAAGTTCCTGCCAGAACACCATCTGTAAGATAACTTTTTGAAACTTCATAACTTGAAACAAGGCAACAAGAGTGTAGAAGAGTGTACAAGGGAATTTGAGCAACTTCTGCTCAAGTGTGACCTAAGGGAAGATGAAACCCAGACTTTAGTTAGGTAACTTGCTGGGTTGGATGAGACATAGCCAATATTGTCGAGTTACATCCCTACACTACCTTGGATGGGCTCAGTTCACTAGCTCATAAGTTTGAGATGCATAAGAAGATCACGGGAAAGGGGGAAGCTGGTAAGCCCCCTCAAAGAAACTAGCCTCTGAGTGCCCTAACAGGAGGGTGGTGACCTTAGCTAAATATTAGTCCATCTGTGAGCGTCTAGAGGAGTCAGAGGAGGAAGGGAGCAGGGAGATATTCTTCACGGAAGAGCTGGAAGAGTGTGAGGAAAGACCTAATGATGGAGAAATGATGGTGGTAAGGAGGACCTTGAGTGGCCTTGCTGCACCGAAAAAATCAAGACCAAAGGGAGGCTATCTTTCACACGAGGTGCACTATTAGAGGGAAAGTTTGCTCCCTGATTGTTAATGGGGTTAGTTGTACTAATGTGCCATCCAAGACTTTCGTTGACAAACTGAAGCTTCCAATAGTTCCCCATCCACCTTCTTACACCATGCAATGGCTCAAATAAGGCAAAGGTATCCAAATCTCTTCTAAATGCCTAGTTTCTTTGTTTATTAGAAAAGGGAATAGGGATGAAATTTGGCATGATGTGACACCCATGGATGTTTGCCATGTCCTTTTAGGCACACCATGGCTGCTTGATAGAGGTGTTATGCATGATAGGAGACTGAACACCTATTCCTTTATTAAGGATCATGGGAAAATTACCCTTAATTACTCCCCTTAAACCCTCTCAAGTCCAGAAGTCTAGGACTCACCCCAGTTAGATGTCTTTCTTGCCACTCTACTCAGGTCCTAACAACATGAGTTTCAATCTGTTCAAGAACTGATCTTGTTAAACCTTGGGCCAGAACCCCCCTCACTCACCATTCACACTTTACTACATCCTCTTTTTGCTTAAATATAGACATGTCTTTCCCACAGAAATACCCCCTGGCCTACCTCTCGAAAGGTCAATCCAGCACAAAATAGACCTTATGCCATGTTGTGTCCTACCTAATAAGATTGTATGCAGAATAAACCCCTAAGAAACCAATGAAATCCAAACGCAGGTGGATGATCTACTAGCTAAAGGTAAGATTAGGGAGAGTTTAAGCCACTATGCAGTCCCAGCCTTGCTAGCACCTAAGAAAGATGGCAGTGTGAGGATGTGTGTGGACAGTAGTGATATAAACAAGATAGCCATCAAGTACAGGTACCCTATTCCTAGAATAGAGGACCTTCTTGATGAGCTGCATGGTTCCACAACATTCTCCAAGATTGATCTTAGAAGTGGGTATTATCAAATCAGAATTTATGAGCAGGATGAATAGAAAATAGCCTTCAAAACCAAGGGAGGGTTGTATGAATGGATGGTGATTCCCTTTAGCATGAACAACACACCCAGCACCTTTATGAGACCGATGAATGAAGCGCTCAAGCCTCCGATAGGAAAGTGTGTAGTTGTGTATTTTGATGATATTCTGGTATACAATCACACTAAGGAGGACCATGCCCATCATTTGCATCAGGTACTTTAAATTTTAGCCCAAGAGAAACTACATGGCAACCTAGAGAAGTGTCATTTCTTCACTCCTCAAGTCATGCCTCTAGGCTACGCTATATCAACTTAGGGCATTCAGGTCGAGGAAGAGAAGATTAGGGCTATTAAAGGATGGCCAGTACCTACCTCCATCTAGTAGGTTAGAAGCTTTCATGGCTTGGCCTCATTTTACAGAAGGTTTGTAAAGAATTTTATTTCCTTAATGGCTCCAGGCACTGAAGTTTTCAAAGGCAAGAAATTTGAGTGGACTAAATCCACACAGAAGGCCTTCGAGACTATCAAAGAGAAGCTTACTAATGGCCCNNNTCTTGTCCCACCAAACTTTACTAAGGTTTTTGAGGTCGAGTGTGATGCCTCTAGAGTAGGAATGGGAACTGCTCTGACTCAAGAGGGAAGACCTATGGCTTACTTCAGTGAAAAACTTAGTGATACAAGGAGGAAATACTCTGCCTATGATAAAGAGTTCTATGCCATCATTAGGACATTAGAACACTAGAGGCATTACTTGGTTGGTAGAGAATTTATCCTGCACTCTAATCATGAAGCCCTCAAGTTTGTTTAGGGACAGCATAAACCTGACCCTAGGCATGCTAAATGGGTTGAATACTTACGGTCTTTTCACTTCATGATCCATTATAAATCAGGGAAGTTAAACAAGGGTGCTGATGCCCCTTCTAGAAGAAGTTTGCTATTGTCTACACTAGAGTCCAAAGTTGTTGGCTTTGAAATGATCAAGGAGCTGTACAAGGATGATGAAGAGCTTCAGGAACTGTTTTAAATATGTTCCCTCTACCTTTAGGGAGCATTTCGTCTTGATCAGGGCGTCTTACTCAAAGAAAGCAGGCCGTGTACTCCCAAGAGTGGGATAAGAGAGTTGCTGATTCAGGAAGTTCATAGAGGGGCCTTCTCTGGTCACTTTAGGGTTGATAAAACCTGATCAATGCTTAAAGAGCATTACTTCTGGCCAAAGATGACTAAGGATGTCGAGCACTTTATTAAGAGGTGTTTAACCTGCCAACTAGCTAAGAGTAATGTACTGCCCCAAGGCCTGTGCTCCCCCTACCTATTCCTCAAGCACCTTTGGAGGATGTCAGTTTGGAGTTCAACATTAGCTTGCTTAGGACCGAGAGGAGCAAGGACTCTATCATGGTGGTGGTTGACAGGTTCTCAAAAATGGCACACTTCATTCCATGCCACACCTCCTGTGATGCATCAAGGATAGCTGAGTTGTATTTCGAGGAGATTGTAAGGCTACATGCTGTCCCCAACAGCATGGTTTCTCATAGAGACACCAAGTTTTTGAGCCATTTTTAGCTTACCCTTTGGAGAAAAATGGGGACCTGCCACAAGTTTAGCACCACATGCCACCCTTAAACTGATGGTCAAACTGAAGTGACCAATAGAACTTTGGGTACCTTATTTAGGGTACTTGTGAGGAAAAACACTAAAGGGTGGGATGACCAACTTGCTCATGCTGAGTTTGCCTATAACAGAACCCCTAGTAAGGCTACCAAGCTCACTCCATTTTAAGTAGTGTATGGTCAGAGCCCTGTCACACCACTGGATCTGATTCCCCTTCCTACAACCACCAAGCTTAGCTGGGAGGCAAGTAAAAGGGCAGAAGAGATGAAGGACCTTCATGCCAAGGTTAAAGCCAAAATTGAGAAGAGCAATGAGTTGGCTAAGAACCATACCAATAAGCACAGAAGGGCTGCTCAATTTTAGCTTGGGACTTGGTATGGATCCATCTTTGAAAGAAAAAGTTTCCTTATAGAAGGAAAACCAAGCTCATGCCTAGGTCAGATGGCCCCTTTAAGATTCTAGAAAAGATTAGCCCAAATACCTATAAGGTGACTTGCCTGGGGAGTATGGGGTCTCAACAACCTTCAATGTGGCCCATCTTAGCCCTTACCATAATGATTCTAAGGAATTGCCCAGTTTGAGGGCAAACACTTTTCAAGAAGGGGGTGCTGAGGTAGATCAAGGCGCCAAGGACCCTAATGAGCTTAGAGGGTTAGACCAAGAGGGCCTCAGTCTACATCAAGTCAAGGGAGCCGTGAACTTGTTAAGGGATCACTTAGTGTCGTCAGTTCCAAGCAGCTCCAGTTCATGCAGTGCATGGCCTGTGTCCGCTAACTTGGTCAGCCTTGATCAAGTCTGTGGGGGACCTCTATCCTCATCAGTTTAGACTTTACTTAGGCCAATAAGATAGAGTTCCCTTATTTTGGAACACAGCTGGTTGATTTTGTAGCAACAAAAGCTAGACTATGCATCCCAGCCCGAAATCCAAAACAGTCCAATTTGAAGGGAAATTTGAGGACCTCTTTTGCCTGACGTTGGCACGTGATGTTTGACCTTGAAAGAGAGTCAAAACATTTATCAAGTTAGCCTATAAAAAGTGAGGGTTAGCTTCCCCAAGGGCTGCTTTTAACCAGCCTAAGAGGGGATGAAAACACCCTTTCACCTGGGTGCTGTACTATGCTATCAATACCATCATTAGGTGACTAATCAACCTGCAAGTTGCTCAATCATCCCATTTTCAGTAAGTTTTGGGAGCTTAAACTCGGCCATTTATGCTAAGATCCTTAACACCTCATGTGATTAGCTTGAATGACCTACAGAGGTGTCATTAGCTCACTAGTTGTGCTTAAATCAGCTTGTTTTTGTCTAGATCGATGTAACCAACAGCTGTACTTATTGTTTCCTCTACTAGCCACTGTAATTGTAAGAGAGGGGGTCACATATAAGCTCCTCTCATCGTGTTTGCACTGAGACTACGCATTGTTGAATCAGAAACTTGAGTTTGAACTTAGTTTTCTCTCCAAATCCCTAGTGGCTGTATCTTGAGTTAGCAGCTCAAGTGGTGATACATTAGGTCATTTTAGCCCTTCTTGGTGGTGTTATTGTATCCAGGAAGTTCTAAAGTGACGATCTAAGTGAGTTCAGGTGTGATGTTTCTGTACCACCAGAGTAATCACTTGATCATCCAAGTCTATCCTCTTTGCTTGTTTTTATTTGCATGATTATGAGTTATTGGTTCCTTTGTTGAGTGGGTCTAGGTACACCAATTGGTATCAGAGATTGCCTGCTACCCTTAGCCTTGTTTGTTATCCTAGACACAATGCCATCAGCCCAAACACAACCCCAGCTCACAAAGAACCTATAGCATGTCTACCAGCCTCACTCCAGAGTAGATTGCTGAACAAGCACTCTAGGACAAGGTAGAACTTCAAGGTAGGGCAAAGAACCTCTAAGATCAACTTGGCAAGCTCATGAGAGAATGAAGTAGATGCTTGAGAAGATGCAGCACTAGCAGGCAGGAAGACTCCAGTTCAGCACCTTCTGAACAGGAGAATGAAGACATCCCCTTTGCCTGTTCTAGTGATGCTTCCTCTAGAGGGAGAGGTAGAAGGAATCAAAGGAGAAGAGAGGGAAGTCAAGATGATTTTAGGGTTAATATTCCTGAATTTGAGGGACATCTTGATCCACACCTGTTCCTGGACTGGCTCCAAACTGTGGAGGGAGTCTTTGAATACGAGCAGATCCCTGAAGGTAAGAAGGTTAAACTGATGGCCTTGAAACTCAGGAAATATGCTTCTATCTGGTGGTCTAATGTGGTGGCTAAGAGAGCAAGATGGAGGATGAGCAAGATAAAATCCTGGAATGAAGAAAAAGTCAAACGCCAAGTTACTACCAAAACACTATCTACGGGTTAATTTTTTGAAACTTTATAACCTAAAACAAGGTAGTAAGAGTGTAGAAGAGTATACAAGGAAATTTGAGCAACTTCTGCTCAAGTGTGACCTAAGGGAAGATGAAACCCAGACTTCAGTCAAGTAACTTGCTGGGTTAGATGAGAAAATAGCCGATGTTGTCCACGTACCTCCCTACAGCACCTTAGATGAGCTCAGTTCCCTAGCTCACAAGGTTGAGATGCAAAGGAAGATCAAGCGAAAGGCAGAAGTTGGCAAGGCCCCTCAAAGGAACTACCCCTTTTAGAGAATGACCACTACACATCGAAGACCCCCTTTCATCCCCCAGAACAGAACCTCATCCCCTCCTGCGCCTAAGACACCTAGCAAGCCCTCTCCTAACCCAATTGATTCTAGGAGATGTTTCAGATGGTAAGGCCTTGGTCATATAGCCTCTGAGTGCCCTAACGAGAGGTGGTGACCCTAGCTGAATATCAATCCATCTGTGAGCATCTAGAGGAGCCAGAGGAGGAAGGGAACAAGGAGAAATTCTTCACAGAAAAGCTGGAAGAGTGTGGGGAAGGACCTAATGATGGAGAAATGCTGGTGGTTAGAAGGACCTTACGTGGCCTTGCTACGCTGAAAAATCAAGAGCAAAGGGGGGCTATCTTTCACACGAGGTACCCTATTGGAGGGAAAGATTGCCCCCTAATTATTGATGGGGGTAGGTGTGCTAATGTGGCCTCCAAGAGTTTCGTTGACAAACTAAAGCTTCCAATAATGCCCCATCCACCTCCTTACACCATGCAATGGCTCAATCAAGGCGAAGGTATCCAAATCTCTTCCAAATGCTTAGTTTCTTTGTTAATGGGAAAAGGATATAAGGATGAAATTTGGTGTGATACGATACCTATGGATGCTTGCCATGTCCTTTTAGGCAGACCATGGCTGTTTGATAGAGGTGTTATACATGACAGGAGACTCAACACCTACTCCTTTATCAAGGATCACAAAAAAATTACCCTTACTCCCCTTAAACCCTCTCAAATCCAGAAGCCTAAGACTTACCCCGATCAGATGCCTTTCTTACCACTCTACTCAGGTCCTAACAACATGAGTTTTAATCTGCTAAAGAACTGATCTCATTGAACCTTGGTTCAAAACCCCCCTCGCTTACCATTCACTCTTTACTGCAGCCTCTTTTTGCATAAATACAGACATGTCTTTCCCACAAAAATACCCCTTGGCCTACATCTCGAAAGGTCAATCCAACATCAAATAGACCTTATTGCACATTGTGTCCTACCCAATAAGATTGCGTATAGAATGAACCGTTAAGAAACCAATGAAATCCAGACGCACGTGGATGAACTTCTAGCTAAAGGCGAGACTAGGGAGAGTTTTAGCCCCTATGCAATCCTAGCCTTGCTAGCACCTAACAAAGATGGCAGTATGAGGATATAAACAAGATAACCATCAAGTACAGGTGCCCTATTCCTAGAATACAGGACCATCTTGATGAGTTGCATGGTTCCATAATATTCTCCCAGAGTGATCTCAGGAGTCGGTGTTATCAAATCAGAATTTACGAAGGGGATGAACGAAAAACATCCTTCAAGACCGAGGGAGGGTTGTATGAATCATTGGTGATGCCCTTTGGCATAACCAATGCGCCGAGCACCTTCATGAGAACGATCAATGAAGTATTGAAACCTCTAATGGGGAAGTGCGTAGTTGTGTATTTTGATGATATTCTAGTATACAGTCAGACTGAGGGGGACCAGCCCATCATTTGCACCACGTACTTCAGATTTTAGCCTGAGAGAAACTATATGGAAACCTAGAGAATGGCCATTTCTTCACTCCTTCAGTCATGTCTCTAGGCTATCTTGTATCAACTCAGGGTCTTCAGGTTAATGAAGAGAAGATTAGGGCTATTAAGGAATGGCTAGTACCTACCCCCCATCCAGAAGGTTAGGAACTTTCATGGCTTGGCCTCATTTTACAGAAGGTTTGTAAAAAATTTTAGCTCCTTAATGGCTCCAGTCACTGAAGTTCTCAAACGTAAGAAATTTGAGTGGACTGAATCTACTTAGAAGTCCTTTGAGACTGTCAAAGAGAAGCTTACTATGCCCCCATTCTTGCCATACCAACCTTTACTAAGGTTTTTGAGGTAGAGTATGATGCTTCTGGAGTAGGGATAGGAGCTGTTCTGACTCAAGAGGGAAGACCTGTGGCTTTTTTTAGTGCAAAACTTAGTGATATAAGGAGGAAACACTCCACCTATGATAAAGAGTTCGATGCCATCATTAGGGCATTAGAACATTGGAGGCATTACTTTGTTAGTGGAGAATTCATCCTCCACTCTAGTTGTGAAGCCTTCAAGTTTATTTAGGGACAGCATAAGCTTAACCCTAGGCATGCTAAATGGGTTGAATACTCACAGTCTTTTCACTTCGTGATCCATTATAAATTAGGGAAGTTAAATAAGGGTGCTGATGCCCTTTCCCGATGATATTTGCTGTTGTCTACACTAGGGTCCAAAGTTCTTGGCAATGAAATGATGAAGGAGCTGTACAAGGCTGATGAAGACTTTCAGGAACTATTGAGAAATGTTCCTCGTACCCTAAGGGAGCATTCCATCTTGATCAAAGCTTCTTATTCAAAGGAAGCAGGCTATGTATCCCTAGGAGTAAGATAAGGGAGTTACTAATTCAGGATGTTCATAGTGGGGCCTTAGTTGGTCACTTTAGGGTTGATAAAGCCTGATCAATGTTTAAAGAGCATTACTTCTGGCCGGAGTTGATTAAGGATGTCGAGCACTTTATTAAGAGATGTTGAACCTGTCAACCAGCCAAGAGTAATGTACTACCCCAAGGCCTTTTCTCCCCCTACATGTTCCTCAAGGACCTGGGCAGGATGTTAATTTGGACTTCTTCATTTGCTTGCCTAGGTCCTAGAGGAGAAAGGACTTTATCATGGTGGTGGTTGACAGGTTCTCAAAAATAGCACACTTTATTCCATACCAAACCACCTATGATGCATCAAGAACAGCTGAGTTGTATTTTAGGGAGATTGTAGGGCTGAATGGTGTTCCGAAGAGCATGGTTTCCCACAAAGACACCAAGTTTTTGAATCATTTTTGGCTCACCCTTTGGAGGAAAATGGGGACCTGCCTCAAGTTTAGCACCACATGTCACCCTCAAACTGATGGCCAAACTGAAGTAACCAGCAGAACTTTGGGTACCTTACTTAGGGTACTTGTGAGGAAAGACAATAAAGGGTGGGATGACCAACTTGCTCATACTGAGTTTGCCTATAACAGAATGCCTAAAAAGGCTACCAAGCTGTCTTCATTTCAAGTGGTGTATAGTCAGAACCTTCTCACACCACTGGATCTGATTCCCCTACCTACAACCACCAAGTTCAGCTGGGAGGTGAGTAAAAGAGCATAAGAGATCAAGGACCTTCATACCAAGGTTAGAGCCAAAATTGAGAAGAGCAATGAGTTGGCTAGGAACCAAACCAACAAGCACAGAAGGGATGCTTAATTTTAGCTTGGGACTTGGTATGGATTCATCTTAGAAAGGAAAGGTTCCCTCAAAGAAGGAAAACTAAGCTCATGCCTAGGTCAGATGGCCCCTTTGAGATTCTGGAAAAGATTGGCCCAAATACATATGAGGTGGACTTGCCTGGTGAGTATGGGTTCTCAACAACTTCAGTGTGGCCCATTTCAGCCCTTATCATAGTGATTCTACGGAGTTGCCCAGTTTGACGGAAAACACTTTTCAAGAAGGGGGTGCTGAGGTAGATCAAGGCACCAAGGACCTTAATGAGCCTAAAGGGTTACACCAGGAGGGCCTCAATCTCCATCAAGTCAAGGAAGCTGTGAACTTGTTGAGGGATTACTTAGTTCAGTCAGTTCCAAGCAGCTCTAGTCCATGCAGTGCGTGGCCTATGTCCGTGAACTTGGTCAGCCATGATCAAGCCGGTGGGGGTTCCCATTAACCTCTATCCTCATTAGTTTAGTCTTTCTTTAAGCTAATAAGACAAAGTTCCCTCATTTTGGAACACAGCAGGTTGAGTTTGTAGCAACAAAAGCTAGACTATGCATCCTAGCCTAAAATCCAGAACAGTCCAATTTGGAGGGAAATTTGAAGGCCCCTTTTGCTCAATGTTGGCACGTGATGTTTGACCTTGAAAAAGAGTAAAAATATTTATCAAGTCAGCCTATAAAAAGTGGGGATTAGGTCCCCAGAGGGCTGCTTTTAATCACCCTAAGAAGGGATGAAAATACCCTTTTAACCAGGTGTTGTACTATGCTATCAACACCATCATTAGGTGACTAATCAAGCTGCAAGTTGCTCAATCAACCCATTTTCAGCAAGTTTTGGGAGCTTAAACTCATCCATTTAAGCTAAGATCCTTAACACCTCATCTGATTAGCTTGAAAGACCTATGGAGGTGTCATTAGCTCAGTAATTGTGTTTGAATCAGCTTGTTTTTGTCTAGATCGATGTAACTAGCTGTTGTACTTATTGTTTCCTCTCCTAGCCACTGTAATTGTAAGAGAGGGAGTCATATATAAGCTCCTATCATTGTGTTTGTGCTTAGATTATGCATTATTGAATTAGAAACTTGAGTCTGAACTCAGTTTTCTCCCTGAACCCCAAGTGGCTGTATCTTGAGTTGGCAACTCAGCTGGTGATACACTAGGTCATTTTAGCCCTTTTTGGTGGTGTTCCTGTATCCAGGAAGTTCTACAGTGACTGCCCAAGTGAGTGCAGGCGTGGTGTTTCTATATGACCTAAGTAATCACTTGATCATCCAAGTCTATCCTCTTTACTTGTTTTTGTTTGCATGATACTGAGTTGTTGGTTCCTTGGTTGAGTTGGGCTAGCTACATCAATTGGTATCAGAGCTTGGCTGCAGCCCTTAGCCTTGTTTGCTATCACAGGCACAACCCCATCAGTGCAAACACAACCATAGCTTATAGAGAACCTATAGCATGTCTACTAGCCTCACTCCAGAGCAGATTGCTGAACAAGCACTACAGGAGAAGGCAGAACTTGAAGGTAAGGTAAAGTATCTCTAAGATCAACTTGGCAAGCTCATGAGAGAATCGAGTAGAAACTTGAGAAGATACAGTGGCAGTAGCAGGCATGAAGACTCCAATTCAGAACCTTCTGAACAGGAGTATGAAGACATCCCCTTTGCCTCTTCTAGTGATGCTTCCTCTAGAGGTAGAGATAGAAGGAATCAAAGGAGAAGAGAGGGAAGTCAAGATGATTTTAGGGTTGATATTCCTGAATTTTAGGGGCATCTCAATCCAAACCTATTCCCGAACTGGCTCTAAACTGTGGAGAGAGTCTTTGAATACAAGCATATCCCTGAAGAGAAGAAAGTTAAAGTGGTGGCCTTGAAACTTAGGACATATGCTTCTATTTGGTGGTCTAATGTGGTGTCTAAGAGAGAATGAAAGAAGGAAGAGCAAGATCAAGTCCTTGAGGAAAATGAAGAAGAAGTTGAAGGCCAACTTCCTGCCAGAACACTATTTGCAGGATAACTTTTTGAAACTTCATAACCTAAAACAAGGCAACAAGAGTGTAGAACAGTACAGAAGGGAATTTGAGCGACTTCTTCTCAAGCATGACCTAAGGGAAGATGAAACCCAGACTTCAGTCAGGCACCTTGCTGGGTTGGTTGAGAAAATAGCTAATGTTGTCGAGTTACATCACTACACCACCTTGGATGAGCTTAGTTCCCTAGCTCACAAGGTTGAGATGCAAAGGAAGATCAAGTGAAAGGGAGAAGCTGGTAAGCCCCCTCAAAGCAACTACCCCTTTTAGAGAGCCCCCACTACGCAACAAAGACCCCTTTTTATTCCTCAGAACAGAACCTCATCCCCTACTACTCCTAAAACACCCATCAAGCCCTCTTCTGGGCCAGTTGATGCTAGGAGATGTTTCAGATGCTAAGGCCTTGGTCATGTAGCCTCTGAGTGCCATAACAAGAAGGTGGCGACCCTAGCTTAATATCAATCCATCTGTGAGCATCTAGAGGAGCCAGAGGAGGAAGGGAACAAGGAGATATTCTTCACAGAAGAGCTGGAAGAGTGTGAGGAAGGACCTAATGAAGGAGAAATGCTGGCGGTTAGGACGACCTTGAGTGGCCTTGCTGCACCAAAAAATCAAGAGCAAAGGAGGCTATCTTTCACGCAAGGTACACTATTGGAGGGAAAGTTTGCTCCCTGATCATTGATGGGGGTAGCTATCCTAATGTGGCCTCCAAGACTTTCATTGACAAACTGAAGCTTCCAATAGTTCCCCATCCAACTCCTTATACCATGCAATGGCTCAATTAAGGCAAGGGTATCCAAATCTCTTCCAAATGCCTAGTATCTTTGTCAATTGGAAAAGGGTATACGGATGAAATTCAATGTGATGTGGTACCCATGGATGCTTGCCATGTCCTTTTAGGCACACCATGGATGTTTAATAGAGGTGTTGTTTATGATGGGAGACTGAACACCTATTCCTTTATCGAGGATCATAACAAAATTACCCTTAATTACTCCCTTAAACCCTCTCAAATCCATATGCCTAAGGACTCGTCCCAGTTAGAGGCCTTTCTTACCACTGTACTCAGGCCCCAACAATATGAGTTTAAATCTGCTCAAGAACTGATCTTGTTGAACCTTCGGTTAGAACCCTCCTCACTCACCATTCACCTTTTACTGCAGCCTCATTTTGCTTAATTGCGGACATGTCTTTCCCACAGAAATACCCCCTGGACTACCTCTTGAAAGGTCAATCCAGTGGAAAATAGACCTTATCCCAAGTTGTGTCCTACTTAATAAGATTGCGTACGGAATGAACCCCTAAGAAACCAATAAAATCCAAGTGTAGATGGATGATCTACTAGCTAATGGCAAGATTAGGGAGAGTTTGAGCCGGTGTGCAGTCCCAGCCTTGCTAGTGCCTAAGAAAAATGGCAGTATAAGGACGTGTATGGATAGTAAGGCTATAAACAAGATAACCATCAAGTACAGGTACCCTATTCCTAGAATAGAGTACCTTCTTGATGAGCTGCATAGATCCACGATACTCTCTAAGATTGATCTCAGGAGTGGGTATTATCAAATCAAAATTTACGATGGGGATTAATGGAAAACAACCTTCAAGACCAAGGGAGGGTTGCATGAATGGTTGGTGATGCCCTTTGGTATGACCAATACACCCAGCACCTTCATGAGACGGATGAATGAAGTACTCAACCCTTTGATTGGGAAGTGTGTAGTTCAGTATTATGATGATATTCTAGTATACAGTTAGACTGAGTAGGACTGTGCCCATCATTTGCATTAGGTGCCTCAGATTTTAGCCTATAAGAAACTGTACAGCAACCTACAGAAGTGTCATTTCTTCACTCCTCAAGTCATGTCTCTAGGGTATGTTGTATAAACTCAGGGTATTCAGATCGATGAAGAGAAGATTAGGGCTATTAAGGAATGGCCAATACCTTTTTCCACCTAGCAGGTTAGGAGCTTTCATGGCTTGGCCTCATTTTATAGAAGGTTTGTAAAAAATTTTAGTTCCTTAATGGCTCCAACCACTAAAGTTCTCATGAGTGGACTGAATCTATACAGAAGGCCTTTGAGACTGTCAAAGAGAAGCTTACTAGTGCCCCTATTCTTACCATACCAAACTTTACTAAGGTTTTTGAGGTAGAGTGTGATGCTTCTGGAGTAGGGATAGGAGCTATTTTGAGTCAAGAGGGAAGACCTGTGGCTTGCTTTAGTGTAAAACTTACTGATAGAAGGAGGAAATACTCTATCTATGATAAAGAGTTCGATGCCATCATTAGGGCATTAGAACATTGGAGGCATTAATTGGTTCGTGGAGAATTTATCCTCCACTCTAATTGTGAAGCCCTCAAGTTTATTCAGGGAAAGCATAAGCTTAACCCTAGGCATGCTAAATGGGTTGAATACTTACAGTCTTTTCACTTCATGATCCATTATAAGTCAGGGAAGTTAAATGAGGGTGCTGATGCCCTTTCCAGAATATATTTACTGTTGTCTGCACTAGGGTCCACAGTTCTGGGCTTTAAAATGATCAAGGAGCTATACAAGGCTGATGAAGACTTTCAGAAATTATTTGAGAAATGTTCCTCCTATCCTTAGGGAGTATTCCATCTTGATCAGGGCTTCTTATTCAAAGGAAGCAGGCTATGTATCCCCAGAAGTGGGATAAGGGAGTTGCTAATTCAGGAAGTTCATAGAGGAGCCATCGCTGGTCACTTTAGGGTTGATAAAACCTAATCAATGCTTAAAGAGCATTACTTCCAGCCAAAGATGACTGAGGATGTCGAGCACTTTATTAAGAGGTATTTAACCTGCCAACTAGCCAAGAGTAATGTACTGCCCCAAGGCCTTTGCTCCCCCTTACCTGTTCCTCAAGCACCATCGGAGGATGTTAGTTTGGACTTCATCATTAGCTTGCCTAGGACCCAGAAAAGCAAGGAGTCTATCATGGTGGTGGTTGATCGGTTCTCAAAAGGGGCACACTTCATTCTATGCCACACCACCTATGATGCATCAAGGATAGCTGAGTTGTATTTCAGGGAGATTATAAGGCTGCATGGTGTCTCTAATAGCATGGTTTCTCATAGAGACACTAAGTTTTTTCGTCATTTTTCGCTCACGCTTGGGAGGAAAATAGAGACCTGCCTCAAGTTCAGCACCACATGCCACCCTCAAACTGATGGCCAAACTAAAGTGACCAACAAAACTTTGAGTACCTTACTTAGGGTATTTGTGAGGAAAAACACTAAAGGGCCGAATGACCTACGTGCTCATGTCGAGTTTGCCTATAATAGAACCCCTAGCAAGGCTACCAAGCTCTCTCCATTTCAAGTGGTGTATGGTCAGAACCCTCATACACCACTGGATCTTGTTCCCCTTCCCATAACCACCAAGTCCAACTGGGAGGCAAGTAAAAGAGCAAAAGAGATCAAGGACCTTCATGCCAAGGTTAGAGGCACAATTGAGAAGAGCAATGAGTTAGCTAAGAACCATACGAACAAGCATAGCAGGGATGCTCAATTTTAGCTTGGGACTTGGTGTGGATTCATCTTGGCAAGGAAAGGTTCCCTTGTACAAGGAAAACCAAGCTCATGCCCATCAGATGGCCCCTTTAAGATTCTGAAAAAGATTAGCCCAAATACCTATAAGGTGGACTTGCCTGGTGAGTATGGGGTCTCAAGAACCTTCAATGTGGCTGATCTCAGTCCTTACACAGTGATCCTAAGGAGTTACATAGTTTAAGTGCAAATTCTTTTTAAGAAGGGGGTGCTGAGGTAGATTAAGGCACCCATAACCCTAATGAGCCTAGAGGGTTAGGCCAAGAGGTCCTCAATCTACATCAAGTCAAGGAAGCCGTAAGCTTGATAAGGGATCACTTAGTTACGTCAGTTCTAAGCAGCGCCTGTTCATGCTGTGCATGGCCTGTGTCCACGGACTTGGTTAGCCATAATCAAGTCTATAGGGGTTCCCATTAACCTCTATCTTCATCGGTTTGGTCTTTCCTTCAGCTAATAAGATAGAGTTCCCTCATTTTGGAACACAGCACGTTGAGTTTACAGCAACGAAAGCCAGATTATGCATCCCAGCCTGAAATCCAAAATGGTCAAGGTTGGACAGAAATTTAAAGACCTCTTTTGAGTGATGTTGGCATGTGATCTTTGACCTTGAAAGGGAGTCAAAATATTTAACAAGTCAGCCTATCAAAAATGGGAATTAGCTCCCCCAAGGGCTGCTTTTAACCACCCTAAGAAAGGAAGAAAACACCTTTTTGCCCGGGTGCTGTACTATGCTATCAACACCATCATTAGGTGACTAATCAAGCTGCAAGTTGCTCAATCAGCCCATTTTTGACAAGTTTTGGGAGCTTAAACTCGGCCATTTATGCTAAGATCCTTGACACCTCATCTGATTAGCTTGAAAGATCTACGGAGGTGTCATTAGCTCACTAGTTGTATTTAAATCAGCTTGTTTTTGTCTAGATCAATGTAACCAGCAGCTGTATTATTGTTTCCTCTACTAGCCATTGTAATTATGAGAGAGGGAGTCATACATAAGCTCCTCTCATTGTGTTTGTGCTCAGATTATCCATTATTGAATCAGAAACTTGAGTTTGAACTCAGTTTTCTTCCCAAATCCCTGGTGGCTGTATCTTAAGTTGGCAACTCAAGCGGTGATACATAAGGTCATTTTAGCCCTTTTTGGTGGTGTTCCTGTATCATGGAAGTTCTAAAGTGACTACCCAAGAGAGTACAAGTGCGGTGTTTCTGTATCACATGAGTAATCACTTGATCATCCCAGTGTATCCTTTTTGCTTGTTTTTATTTGCATGATTCTAATTCGTTGGTTCCTTAGTTGAGTGGGGATAGGTACATCAATTGGTATTAGAGCTTGCCTACCGCCCTTAGCCTTGTTTGGTATCCTATACACAACCCCATCTCACAAAGAACCTATAGCATGTCTACCAGCCTCACTCCAGAGCAGATTGCAGAATAAGCACTCTGGGAAAAGGCAGAACTTGAAGGTAGGGTAAAGTAGCTCTAAGATGAACTTGGCGAGCTCATGAGAGAATGAAGTAGAAGCTTGAGAACATCCAGTAGCACTAGCAGGCATGAAGACTATAGTTCAGCACCTTCTGAATAGGAGAACGAAGACATCCCCTTTGCCTCTTCTAGTGACGCTTCCTCTAGAGGCAAAGGTAGAAGGAATCAGAGGAGAGGAGAGGGAAGTCAAGATGATTTCAAGGTTGATATTCCTGAATTTGAGGGGCATCTCGATCTAGAGGCCTATTCCTAGACGGGCTCCAAACTGTGGAGAGAGTCTTTGAATACGAGTGGATCCCTGAAGATAAGAAGGTTAAACTAGTGGCCTTGAAACTCAGGAAATATGCTTCTATCTGGTGGTCTGATGTGGTGGCTAAGAGAGCAAGAAAGAGGAAGAGCAAGATCAACTCCTGGAGGAAAATGAAAAAGAAGTTGAAGGCCAAGTTCCTGCTAGAACACTATCTGTAAGATAATTTTTTGAAACTTCATAACCTGAAACAAGCCAACCTGAGTGCAGAAAAGTATATAAGGGAATTTGAGCAGCTTCTGCTCAAGTGTGACCTAAGGGAAGATGAAACCCATACTTTAGCCAGGTACCTTGCTGGGTTGGGTGAGAAAATAGCCAATGTTGTCGAGTTACATCCATACACCACCTTGGACGAGCTCAGTTCCCTAGCTTACAAGGTTAAGATACAAAGGAAGATCAAGCGAAAGGGAGAAGTTGGTAAGCCTCCAAAAAGGAACTACCCCCTGCAGAGAGCCCTCACTACACAACAAGGACCCCCTTTCATCCCTCAAAATAGAACCTCATCCCCTACTACTCCTAAAACACCCAGCAAGCTCTCTCCTAAGCCAGTTGATGCTAGGAGATGTTTTAGATGCTAAGGCCTTGGTCATGTAGCCTCTGAGTGCCATAACAAGAGGGGGCGACCCTAGTTAAACATCAATCCATCTGTGAGCATCTGGAGGAGCCAGAGGAGGAAGGGAACAAGGAGATATTCTTCACAGAAGAGTAGGAAGAGTGCGAGGAAAGACTTGATGATGGAGAAATACTGGTGGTTAGGAGGACCTTGAGTGGCCTTGTTGCATCGAAAAATCAAGACCAAAGGGAGCCTATCTTTCACATGAGGGGCACTATTGCAGGGAAAGTTTGCCCCTTGATTCTTGATGGGGATAGCTATACTAATGTGGCCTCTAAGACTTTCGTTGATAAGCTGAAGCTTCCAACAGTTCCCCATGCACCTTCTTATACCATGCAATGGCTCAATTAAGGCAAAGGTGGTCAAATCTCTTCAAAATTCCTAGTTTCTTTGTCAATTGGAAAAGGGTATAGGGATGAAATTTGGCGTGATGTGATACCCATGGATACTTGCCATGTCTTTTTAGGCACACCATGGCTGTTTGATAGAGGTCTTATGCATGATGGGAGATTGAACACCTGTTCCTTTATCAAGGATCATAAGAAAAATGCCCTTACTCCCCTTAAACCCTCTCAAATCCAGAAGCTTAAGGACTCACCCTAGTTACATGTCTTTCTTACCACTCTACTTAGATCCTAACAATATGAATTTTAATCTACTAAAGAATTGATCCTGTTGAACCTTGGGCTAAAACCCCCCTCAGTCACCATTCACCCTTTACTTTAGCCTCTTTTTGCTTAAATGAAGACATGTCTTTTCCACAGAAATACCCCTGGCCTACCTCCCAAGAGGTCAATCCAGCATAAAATAGACATTATCCCATGTTGTGTCTGACTAATAAGATTGCAAATAGAATGAACCCTAAGAAACCAATGAAATCCAGACATAGGTGGATGATCTACTAGCTAAAGGAAAGATTAGAAAGAGTTTGAGCCCTTGTCCAGTAGAAAGATAGCAGTATGAAGATGTGCATAGACAGTAGGGCTATAAACAAGATAACCATCAAGTACAGGTACCCTATTCCTAGAATAGAGGACCTTCTTGATGAGCTGCATAGTTCTACGGTATTATCCAAGATTGATCTCGAGAGTAGGTATTATCAAATCAGAATTTACGAAGGGGATGAATTGAAAACAGCCTTCACGACCAAGGGAGGGTTATATGAATGGTTCGTGATGCCCTTTGGCATGACCAATGCACCCAGCACCTTCATGAGACTGATGAATGAAGTACTCAGGCCTCTGGTAGGGAAGTTTGTAGTTGTGTATTTTGATGATATTCTGGTATACGGCCAGACTGAGCAGGATTGTTCCCATCATTTGCATCAGCTACTTCGGATTTTAGCCCAAGACAAACTGTATGGCAACCTAGAGAAGTGTCATTTCTTCACTCCTCAAGTCATATCTCTAGGCTATGTTGTATGAACTAAGGGTATTTGGGTTGATGAAGAGAAGATTAGGGCTATTAAGGAATGGCCAGCACCTACCTCCATCCAGCAGGTTAGGAGCTTTCATGGCTTGGCCTCATTTTATGGAAGGTTTATAAAGACTTTTACTTCCTTAATGGCTCCAGTCACTGAAGTTCTCAAAGGCAAGAAATTTGAGTGGACTGAATCTACATGGAAGGCCTTTAAGACTGTCAAAGAGAAGCTTACTAGTGCCCCTATTCTTGCTATACCAAACTTTACTAAGATTTTTGAGGTAGAGTGTGATACTTCTGGAGTAAGGATAGAAGCTGTTTATGACTCAAGAGGGAAGACCTGTGGCTTACTTTAGTGTAAAACTTAGTGATACAAGGTGGGAATACTCTACCTATGATAAAGACTTCGATGCCATCATTAGGGCATTAGAACACTAGAGGCATTACTTGGTTGGTGGAGAATTTATCCTCCGCTCTAATTGTGAAGCCCTCAAGTTCATTCAGGGACAGCATAAACTTAACCCTAGGCATGCTAAATGGGTTGAATACTTACAGTCTCTTCACTTCATGATCCATTATAAATCAGGGAAATTAAATAAGGGTGCTGAAGCCCTTTCCAGAAGGTATTTATTGTTGTCTACAGTAGCGTCCAAAGTTCTTGGCTTTGGAATGATCAAGGAGTTGTACAAGGCTGATGAAGACTTTCAGGAACAATTTGAGAAATGTTCCTCCTACCCTTAGGGAGCATTCTATCTTGATCAGTGCTTCTTATTCAAAAGAAGTAGGTTGTGTACCCCTAGGAGTGATATAAGGGGGTTGCTAATTCAAGAAGTTCATAAAGGGGCCTTGGCTGGTCACTTTAGGGTTGATAAAACCTGATCAATGCTTGAAGAGCATTACTTCTGGCTAAACATGGCTAAGGATGTCGAGCACTTTATTAAGAGGGGTTTAACCTGCTAACTGGCCAGGAGTAATGTACTGCCCCAAGGCCTTTGTTCCCCCTACCTGTTCCTCAAGCACCTTTGGAGGATGTCAGTTTAGACTTCATCATTAGCTCGCCCAAGACCCAAAGGAGCAAGGACTCTATCATGGTGGTGGTTGACAGGTTCTCAAAAATGGCACTCTTCATTCCATGCCACACCACCTATAATGCATCAAGGCTAGCTAAGTTGTATTTCAAGGAGATTGTAAGGCTGCAAGGTGTCCCCAAGACTATGGTTTCTCACAGAGACAGTAAGTTTTTGAGCCATTTTTGGCCCACCCTTTGGAGGAAAATGGGGACCTACCTCAAGTTCAGCACCACATGCCTCCCTCAAACTGATGGTCAAACTAAAGTGGCCAACAGAACTTTGGGTACCTTAATTAGGGTATTTGTGAGGGAAAAAACTAAAGGGTGGGATGACCTACTTGCTCATGTTGGGTTTGCTTATAACAGAACCCCTAGCAAGGCTACCAGGCTCTCTCCATTTCAAGTGGTGTATGGTCAAAACCCTCACACACCACTGGATCTAGTTCTGCTTCCTACAACCACCAAGTTTAGTTGGGAGGCAAGTAAAAGAGCAGAAGAGATCAGGGACCTTTATGCTAAGGTTAGAGCTAAAATTGAGAAGAGCAATGAGTTAGCTAAGAACCAGACTAACAAGCACAGAAGGGATGCTTAATTTTAGCTTGGGACTTGGTATGGATTCAACTTAGAAAGGAAAGGTTCCCTCGTAGAAGGAAAACCAAGCTCATGCCTAGGATAGATGGCCTCTTTGAGATTTTGAAAAAGATTAGCGCAAATACCTGTAAGGTGGTCTTGCCTGGTGAGTATGGGGTCTCAATAACCTTCGATGTGGCTGATCTCGGCCCTTACCATAATGATTCTAAGGAGTTGCATAGTTTGAGCGCAAACTTATCTTAAGAAGGGGTTGTTGAGGCAGATCAAGGCACCCATGACCCTAATGAGCCTAGCGGGTTAGACCAGGAGGGCCTTAATCTACATCAAGCCAAGGAAGCCATGAACTTGATAAGGGATCACTTAGTTATGTCAGTTCCAAGCAGCTCCAATTCATGCAGTGCATGGCCTCTGTCTATGAACTTGGTCAACCATGATCATGTCTATGTGGTTTCTCGTTAACCTTTATCCTCATCAGTTTAGTCTTTCCTTAAGCTATTAAGATAGAGTTCCCTCATTTTGCAACACAGCAGGTTGAGTTTGCAGCAACAAAAGCCAGACTATGCATCCCAGCCTCAAATCCATAACAGTCCAGTTTGGACGAAAATTTGAAGACCACTTTTACTTGATGTTGGCACATGATGTTTGACCTTGAAAGAGAGTCAAAATATTTGTCAAGTCAACTTTTTAAGAATGGGCATCAGCTCCCCCAAGGGCTGCTTTTAACCACCCCAAGAAGGGATGAAAACACCCTTTTCCCCGGGTGCTATACTATGCCATCAACTCCATCATTGGGTGACTAATCAAGCTGCAAGTTGCTCAATCAGCCCATTTTTAGCAAGTTTTACGAGCTTAAACTCGGCCATTTATGCTAAGATCCTTGACACCTCATCTGATTAGCTTAAAAGACCTACGGAGGCATGATTAGCTCACTAGTTGTGCTTAAATCAGCTTGTTTTTGTCTAGATCGATGTAACCAGCAGCTGTACTTATTGTTTCCTCTAATAGCCATTGTAATTGTAAGAGAAGGAGTCATATATAAGCCACTCTCATCGTGTTTGTGCTCAGAGTGTGAATTATTGAATGAAAAACTTGAGTTTGAATTCATTTTTCTCTCCAAATTCCTAGTGGCTGTATCTTGAGTTGGCAACTCACGTGGTGATATACTAGGTCATTTTATCCCTTCTTGGTGGTGTTCCAATATCCAAGAAGTTCTAAAGTGACCGCCCTAGTGAGTTCAGGTGTGGTGTTTCTCTATCACCTGAGTAATCACTTGATCATCAAACTCTATCCTCTTTGCTTGTTTCTGTTTGCAAAATTCTGTGTTGTTGGTTCCTTACTTGAGTAGGGCTTGGTACGTCATTGGTGAAAAGTAATTAAGCTCTCATTAGTATCTTCTCTTAGGCACAAATACTACAATCATCTTGATTCTTTGAGATTAAATCCAATAGGAGCATTCTTTGGGTGTGATTATCCCCTTGTATTGATTTTGGGAGTTTGACGAACAATCCTCATCATTTTGGTATCAAAGGTAGAGCTTCTCTTTGGTGGTCATTAAATCGAAACCTTTATTGATTCAATCACCTCACTTCCTTTTCATTTTCACCTCAAAATCCACACTTTGGCTCTTCAAAATTTTCCTTCATTTGCATGCTTCATCAACCCTCATTAGTCAACAAATAACCCTGAATATAGTGCAAACATAATCCTTAGCCCAAACACATCTCTAAAACTCTACAAAAAGCCTTCACAAAAAAGTTCGTCAAAAAATCACCCTCGTAGAAATTTGGCACGACCTACCCGTGCTGCTTGGCACAACTACGCCACCAATTTGTACACCAAATTGTTTCTTCCAAAGATTTACTATGGCCACTCCGTGCCCTTAGGTACCACCTTGCCACCCCAGTGTCTCAGTTTCTTGGCTATAACACCCCTAGCACATCCCCACCTCCCCTATTTTTATCTTTTACCCTCTTTTCATGAATAGACTACTATCAACCATAGATAACTAAGTATATACTTCTCACTTAAGGGGAACTCCTCTTAAATAAGCCTATGAGATGAGCAGAGATAAGGCCATCATTAAGCTTTAATAGCAAATGATGAAACTCANNNGACAGTTTGAACAAGTGAAAGGATATGAACAACAAAACCCTTAGCATAAGGTTTATGATGTTAATCCTATTGACGCTGCATACTCATCTTATCATGAAGACTTTAATGATCAGCAAAGAGGAGCTAGAAGAACAAGGCATCCAAGGGATGACCTTAGTAGTCTCAAGAATAAGGCACTGGAATTTGATGACAACCTTAACCCAGGGAACTATCTCGATTGGGCGCAAGCCATTGAAAGGATCTTTGAACTTAAAGAGTATAATGAAGGCAAGTTCTTCACGGTTGTTATACTCAAGTTGAAAGGGTATGCCTCTATTTGGTATGAGCATTTGAAGAAGAATAGGCTAGAGAAGCTAAGGCTAAAATTAAATCATAGTCCAAGCTCCAGAAAAACATGGATAAGAGGTTCCAACCATCATCTTATAAGCAAGACCTCTATCTAAAGGTGAACTCTCTTAACCAAGAGGATCTAAAGGTAGAATATTACATTAGATATTTTGAATGACTCCAAACAAGGGTTGGTCTAGATGAAGAAGCCTAACTCAATATTGCTGGGTTCATTAAGAGGTTACCACCTAGCATTGCTAACAAGGCAGATCTATAACCTTATTTATCCATTGATGATGTGCGCCACCTAGTTGTCAACGTTAAGGAGCAACTTAAGGATAGAAAGTCTCTTTACACCTTTTTTGCTAAAATCCCCTTTACTCAAATCGAAATTGAAACCCCACCCCCTTATAAGTCAAAGTTCCTGGTAAGGGTAAGGGACTTACTAGTGAGCCACCTAAAAGGTTGGAAGCAAAGACATGTTTTAATGCAATCATTGTGGACATTTTCAAGTTGATTGTCCCAATAGAAAGACCGTTCCTATCGATGAGGTAGAATAGATTCAAGCCATTGAGGAGGAATCAACTGAAGAAAATGATAAAAATTATGGTTCTACCTTAGTGACACCCGAGGTTGCATAATTATCACTGACCAAAGGTCACTCCCCGTCACAAGGGTTCCCTATGATGATAGCCGAAGGGTTACACTCAAGGTATACCATTGGAGGTAAGGTTTGTGGCTTAATAATAGATGGTGATAGTTATGCCAACGTAGCCTTTAAGACACTTATTAACAATTTATAACTCCCCACTAGAGAGCTTCCTACTCTATACTCTCTTCAATGGCTAGGACCGAATGATGCGTTAACCACTTCGAGAAAAGCTCTTATTTCATTCTCAGTGGTCCTTATTATGGTGAAGTATTATGTAATGTCCTCCCTATAGATGCACGTCATTTGCTGCTTGGTACCATGGTTATATTATAATCATGAGGTTTCTAATGGGTTTGCTAATGCTAATTCAATCAATCACAATGGAAAAGCCTCTCATTGGCCCTTTCACTTTCACTCGAACCTTAGAAAGCTAAACAGGGGAAAGGAAGTAAGAAAAGCCCTTACAAGAGCAAGACACAAGAAGAGTGTGCCACTAGTAAGAGCAAGCTTCAAATTACCTTACCAATGGTCAAGTCAAACAAAAGCTAGGGAGTGGAACCTTTACCCCTCATAGCTCACCAAGAGCTTGAGAATGAAATTGTAAAACCCATCCTAAGGGTTCTATTACCCTTCAAAATGGTGTTGGAAGAACAATCCAATGAGGGTGATCCAGCCACAAGTGGTACCGCTTTTGACTATGATAAATTTTAGTTGACTTGTGATGAGTATGTTCAGATCTTCCATGGGATCATAAGGCCTAGGGGAGCTACTCATTACTTGGGTGTGCTCTCAAAGATCTTTAACTCCAACAAGGGAGTCCTTAGTACTTTGCATATTATCAAACCCAAGAGTGGTAAAAGGTATGCAAGGTTGACATGAATGAATTTTAATCCCACGAATTTGAGGAAAAATCCTCTTCAAAAGCGGGAGACTAATGCATGCTGATCCCTAAACCAACTCTTCGCTGTACACTTATTTGCATCAATGTCCAAGTCATTTTTCCTTAGTCATGATGGTCACCACTCCAGCACTTTACTCAATTTTAACTTGGCCTCTCGCCATGTAGATGATGCCCAATTGGGGTAATCTATGATTCATTAGGAAGCTTAGGGAGTTGAATTTAGGATGATGCAATAAAATTTTAAATTATATTGAGTTTTAATCCCCCAAAGTGATAAAATCTAAACTCATAAAATGTATATTTTTTTCGAAAACTTACTGAATTTAGGTCACGTTTAAATTGTGCCTAACGAAGTTCAAACTGAGCGAACCCAAGTTTTCTGATTGCCTAGATGCCTATTTTATCCCCATGGGCCAAAATTTCGTATTGGTTTTCAATACTGGGAGAAATAGCCTAAATATGTGAGGTATGCACAAAATTCTAGTTTCAAAGTAATCTAAAAATTGCCTTAATTAAGGAGGATATAGCTATGATATTTGAGATTAATTAGCATAGGATGATTCTTTACACATGGGCGAAGCTTTTCTAAGTGTCGAGGGCCCAGTTGGTGGAGTAAAGCCTTCTAAAAGCGTCCTAGATAATGAAGGATGAATCCTAACAAATACAGCTTATCTTAATTGTAATTATCTTAGCATCTTAGTTAAATTTTCTAGGATATTTTGTAATCCCCTTATTAGCCCATTTAGCCCACTAATATAACAGCTAATCCCCTCTATTTTGGAAATTTATAGACTGAATTACTTTTATGTAAACTCAGCTTCAATTGAATTATGAAATGGAAGGTTAAGGGTCATCTTCTCTCTAACATCTCTATTTCTTTAGCTCTTAAATTAAGAGTGGTGATTAGAATCTTTACTTTAGAATTCTTCTTTTGTGATTAAGAGCATTTAGGAGAGGAAATTGGTCGAAAGTAATTAAGCAATCATTAGTGTCTTATCTTGGGCACAGACCTCACAATCCTCTTGATTGTTTGAGATTGAATCCAAGAGGAGCATCCTATGGGTGTGATTATCCACTTCTTATATTGGTCTTAGGAGTTTGAGGAACCATCCTCATCAATCATTCTCACATATTAATGTTTTACCCATCTTTTTCAATGTGCTATTCTTCCTTTTAACTACCTTGCTTTGTTATCCTGTCTTTAAGGACAAAAGGTTAGGTTATATTTATTGTCACATAATTTAATAAACAATCCCTTAAACTCCTTTCTATGATCACTTCCCATCGCTAGTACCTATAATGCTATATATTAAATGTGTCCATATTATCTTTCAAAAAGAACACCCAAGTAAATGTGAAATAATCATAAAGTATAACACAAACATATTTACTGCCTCGAGACTTTTGCAATCTTATAGAACCTTGCAAATCTTTTCTACAATAATTCAAGGAGCATAAAGTTAAATCTTTTTTAGAGCTTCAATAAGCTTTCATTTATGTGCCATTTATAAAATGCAATACAACCTTGATCTTTATCGTACTTATGCTTGGGAAGTCCTCTTATCAAATACTACATGGACAATGCATTAATGATATGCATACAAGCATGATCAAATCTTCTATGCCACAACCAAGCATCACTAATTATAACTTTAAACATGCAAGAATGCTTAAAATCGATATGATATAAGTTGATGCCACACAAATTTTGAACTCCACATGCAATCAAGGAAGTTTTTCCAATCATGAGGCTAACGACATCACATTAAGTACAGTTGAATGTAACTTTGTATACTTTATCACACAATTGAGAGATACTAAGCCAATTGCATTTAAGACTATGAACAAAGTAAAGATTTCAAATTAAGTTAGAATGATCATTGCCAACTTTTCTAACTAGAATAAATAAAGAATTCTTTTTACCTACAATATGATATTGCCTTAGTTTGTTCGAGTCTGGCCAACACTGGAGCATCACTAGTTATGTCCTTTGGCATCGATAATGAAGGCATTGTAAAGTAGTATTTGACTTAAAGCAGTACCTAATCTTCAACCTCTTTAGGTGGTGTTTTATTACTGAACTTTATCTATTTGTCTTTTCACATCAAGCATAAGTTCATAACTTCTTCACCTTTACTCCTAATGTCATTGAAATCATTATCAGTCCTTGCTACTATCACTCCCTTTTTACCTTTGCCCTTGAATTTCTTCTTTTTAACTGCCATTTTCAACCATGCGAAATCGTTTAACATGTGCCCCAGTTGACCAAAACAGAGGTAAAAAATGTAGTTAGCTTTAAGGTTTGGAGAGGAATATTCTTGACATGTGTTAGCCTTTGAGGTTGATCCTTTTACGAAGCTTTCTGAAGTCAAGATCCTTCCTTTTCAGCCTTTTCTAGAATCCCTAGGCTAGGATTACAATTTTCTCAAAGTCACCTTTGTTATAATAATCTTGACTTCTAAGGTCCTTGGTTGCAACTTTCACAGCTACCACTTTATTTAAGGCTTCCTTCTTTTCCTTGATATGGATCTCATATGTTAGGAGTTTTCCAACTAAACCTTCTAGGTTCTCTTTAGAGTTTGTGTTTCCTTTATGGTTATGGCCTTAGTTCCCTATTGATTCGTTGGGAAACTTCTCAGCAAGTCCTCACCATTTCTTCATTTGACTAGACTTTACCAAGAGACTTGCCTTGTACGTTCATAGATAGTCACCAAGGTGTCCGATATTGCTTTAGCTATTCAAAAGAAGAGTTTTTATTAAACTAATTAGCATCTAAAGCACAATATAAAGCATGGGCATTCTAATTCTCTACATTCTTCGATGCTCTCAGGAATGTACTATTCAACAGGCTTACTGAACTCCTCTATACCAACAATATACATGATATTGACTGGAGCATTTACCACGATTAACATTGCTCATAGTCTTAATCCATGATATAAAGTTGTTTCAATATCTTTTAATGAACAAGGCTAGACCAAAAAAATAAAGGAGACATACTAAAAGCATAGTAACCGAGTGTCACGTTCCCACTCTTTAGTGTAGGTGATTTTTCTTTTGTGTTACTCTTGAGAGAGTTTAAGCTTTGCAATATTGAGTAGAGTCACCACTATATCTTAGAAAAAGAATATGTACACCTTTCAAGGACAAACTTTTTTTTAGAAAATAATTCCTACAAACCTAGAGGATAGTAAAGTAGATTTTACGGCTAACAGCTAAGAGTCGGGCATAAGGGTAAAGGTACCATCAATGGCAGGGGCATATATTTGAGTAATTAAAGAATGGCGTCTACTAGGGTTATATAAGAGAATAGTGAAATCTAAACAAATCCATTCAAATGTCAAATTTGATGCCAATTTATCAAGTTTAGTGATTAAGCATAAAAGATATGAATTTTATCATGGTTTAGGTCAATTTAAATGATGATTGCAAGAATGAAAGGGAAGAACACGAAATAAACTTTCTGACCACTTCGATTATTATACATAGCTTTCACAACTTTGATACAAAGACTAAAATAATGTTAAGATCACATCAAGCAAAGAGGCAGTTGAATCAAGATAGATAAGTTGTTAACTTCTATGAACCCTTGGGACTTATCAATTTAGGTTAAGTAAGAACAAATCTCACATATTTAACCTTTGATTAGGAGTGTTGAAGGCTAGTTCAAAATAATTATAGAAGGGATGATGACCATGGTATTTGAAGAGAAGAATTAAATAATGAGTGTTAGGGAAGAGATGTTCACTTCTAGCAAAGAAAATTGCTAAGAGGAAGAGTAATTTCTTTAGCAATGGGTAAAAAGAGAAGAAATCTAGGGTAAAGGCAGCTTCTCTAGTAAGAAAAGAGAATTGAATTCTTTTGTGTGCATAAGTTTCCTTTGAGGGAGAAGGACGAACCCGTTTTCTAATGTAAGGGGTTGAGTGAACCTTTAGAGGGTTTCTAGCTTTAGTAAAGAGCATATTCCATAAAACATTGTAAGGAAGGATCTCAAAAAGCTTACTAGTGCCTTAAATTATCTGCAAAAAAGCAGGGTTATTAGGCTATACCTAGGCTTGTTTCTCTATCTCTGGGTCAAGATGGCTAGTAAACTCCACCTCTCGAACCAATTCCTATGATGGCTGAGGCCTTGCAACTTGTTGCTAGGCTATACCTACTTTAGGTTAAATATTTTAACTTAAAGAGTCTGACTGAGAAGGCAATGCACAAGCCCACTTCTCTTTCCCCTGCTACTACAACCACGAGGTGTCAGTTTTCAATTGTTGCACTTGCAATTTTGACTGAGAACATGGTTTTTTCCCACATTTTTAGGGCAGCTATAGACGCCCTCACTTAGGTCTAGTTCAAGTAAGGCAAAGGGCAAAGTACGTCATGCAAGATGAATGGATAGGTCCTATGACTAAGGCTTCTTGGAATGAATACAGATGTAAAGCCTAGTAAGAATGCAAGAGAAAGTGTGCGATGATAAGGGTCACCGATAAAAGGTAAATTTAGAGTTATTTTGACCCACTCCCAAGACAAAGAGAATTGAGGACTTATCTAGCCCATCCCTAGGGCAAAGAATATACGGTGCAGAAATGATTTTAATATTCAACTTTAAAGGCTTTCCAAACTCTTTGGGCCTTTTAACTTGATGGATACAACTAAAATAGTGACAATAATTTCAAGGCTTTTTGACTAGCCTTAGGTCTTCCACCCTGATGGATAAAGGTGATAGAGAATTTTAGGGCCTTTTCAACCAACATTGGACTTCCAACTTGACAGGTAATGGTGATAGTGCTAGTAAGTGTAACATAAATGTGAAAATTATAATTAAGAAAGCAAAAGAGAGGTTGAGAATGTGCCATATTATCCAAAAATGCATGGGCATGAAAAGGGGCCTTCCACTTATGTATATTAGAGCATCTGCAGCGCAAGGGAAAAATTGCCACATGGGCCCCTCCATAGCCAAGTGTCATCATTTCATTTGCTTAGCAAAAAGCACCCACGTGTGGAGGAACCTATGGGCATTCCTCCATGCATGGAACTTTTGGATTTTTTTATTATTTGTTTTTGGTTTTTCTTTTTTATGAGTTAATATATAATTTTTATATGATTAAAAAAATGGATTATATGTTATAAGGTGGATCCATGATAAATTTTTTTATTGGGTTATTAAAATTAGACTCCATGGATTGGAGAAGTGATGACATGTAAGTTCCAAAAATATGACATTTTTACTAATGTGGCAAGCTTGAGTTCCAGAAAATGGCACTCTGATTGCGAATGCTCTTAGTTGCCACCCAATAACGCACCTGCTGCTGGCCTCCCACTTACATCTAAAAGTTTTTATCACGTATAGGCCATTGGAATAGATAAGGTAGCATAGCAGTACAACCTAGGACTTTATGTAAGGCTGCCAGTTGCTACATCTAAATGGTAGGTCGAGGGTCTGCGGAATTATAAAAGGCCCTTGAAATTTTTGATGAGATCTTTTAGGTGGAGGAATTTGGGGGTTTTGTGATTTGGAGGTGAAACCTCCACATTTTAAACAATAGTGGCCAATTGTGAAACTATTGTCACTAAAATTGTAGAAAACTATTAGAAATGTAATCTAACCAAATTTCATGCCATGTTCATGCTTGGTGAAACCTGATCTGAATCCACTAAGGGTTCAAAACCTCTATTTTGAGTTTCCATACTAAGGCTTGCTTAAGCTTGGTTCTTGGTTCTTTAAAGCCCAATATGGACTGTAGGTATGAAATGTAGACCATTGGTAGTTACTTAGGTGCATTTTAAGAGAATCCATGTCAGAAAGTAAGACATCTCTAACCTTTAGATCATTGTGAAGAAAGTAATCACAAAGTTTCATAAGTATTAGATCATGTTACTTTCTGCATTAAAGTGAGAATGGAAAAATCTTATCATCTCTAGGCTACTTGAACACTTGTGAATGATTTGTCATGAATTTATGGCCATTATAACACTAAAAGTGTAACAACCCCGGCCCCTAGGGACGGAAGCGTCACGTTTTCTTAACTTCTTACTTAAATTCTGGGATGAAACGGACAGAATTTTC